>BQNB010002976.1:99238-119055 GCA_026074375.1 Tanacetum coccineum
CCATATAGCTTGAATACGGCGTATTGTCTTCTTCTGGATACGGCGTATTGGATCTTGTTTCCTTCGTGGTCTTTGGTGAGTGCAGGCATAGATAAGCCGTATCTTCCTTGATGGATACGATGTATTGGTTGTTAGAACAGTAATCTTCAAATATCTTCGTTTAAGCTCTAAAATGTGTGCCTTTTAGTTAATCTTCACCAAGTACTCCAGAATTAATGCAATTCTCAAATATAAACGATTAAGTAACAATTCTTTGCAATAATTATATAAAATGGGTTAATTACATGGGATAAATGATGCTATAAAATAGACGTTATTTGATCTCATCAAATATCCCCCACTTGAATCCTACTTTTCCTCAAGTAGCCTTTAGAAGTTTATGAAAATGTATTTGATATGTGATTAGACAAATATGAAAAATCCCCCATACTAAGCTATTGTCGTGTCCTTATGCAATGTCATAAATTTACACTTAGAAAACTAAAAATTTCAACCCTCTTAGACTAATTACCTCGAAAAGTAGCTAAGTGTTCATCTAAGGGAATTAATAAATCATTAGTTTTGATAAGACCCTGTTTTACCATTTTATGCATTTATTATCATTCATTCATATCATGACTTTATGGATCACGAAACAAGAAACACTAAAAGGATAAATTCATCGTCCTCGATTTTTCACCCGCCCCAAACCAAGGTTAAAAACAAAATCATTGTTAAATACAAGTTAAGATGCTAACACTACTCATAAATGCAAATTGTGTACGCATAGCCACTTTCCGCTCCTTTATTCCTAAAACCTCTAAGAATTTTATTTTTATTATTGGCGACAAATAACTTAAGACCTTATTTATATAATGTAAAATCGGTTTAGACCACAATTAGTTTAAATCCTTTCCTAAAGAGACGATATGGTGAGAATAAGGTCCACATTCAGGTTCTAATTTCGCATGATTTAGGGTTATCCTTTTTATTTCATCCGAAGTAACTCAAATACGAGTCTAGAGACGGAGGCTTTATTTAGATAACCCGAAGTCAAAATTTGGCTTTATTCTTATTATTATTATAGCAACATTTTAAACCCTCGGTCCTTTAAATAACTGCCACATCGGTATGCGAGCCGACCATGGTCCAGGAGTCTTATTTCGACCTCGGTGATTTCCTCGGCCTTTTAGAAGGCTACAACATCGGCAGCGAACCGACCAGATGCAGCAAACTTTTATCAGTCTTGCATTATTATTCCTACTATGGGCCTTCTTTTGAAGACTGCCACATCGGCAGCGAACCGACCAGAGATAGTAAACTTTTATCAGGCCACAGTTCTTATTATTATTATTATTATTACTACCTCCACCCTTTAAACGACTGTCACATTAGTATGTGAGCCGACCATGATCCAGAAGTATTATTTCGGCTTCGGTTTATTACATAATTATTATTATTATAGCCAAATTTCAAGTCCTGTGGTCTTTTAACTACCTAGACAACGGTAGCGAGCCGTCAGGAATTGGTAGCCTATTTCCCCACAACATTGACAAAACCTCAATGTGTACCTTACTTTCACCAGAAGGAATCTCTACGAAGGGATCTAAACTAAGAATCGCAAAAACCAAAGTAACTTTATTTATTTAACAATAATATAACGTTTATTAAGCTGATGGGAGATAAAAGCCACAATTAACTTCTATGAGATATAAAGATATCTAACTACTCCACGTTTAGCATCTGACTTATACAAAACTCTATCATTTCTTGTTCTTCGCAAATTTAAAATATTTAATAAAAAAAATCTGCGAATGCTTAGTCTAATAAAACAATCTTTGCATATTTAAAGTCTATTATGGAAACTTACAAACTCTTGCCTTTTTCAAGCTAGAATTCGCGTTTTAAAGCTTCTTGTATAAAAGACTAGCAAAATCTTAAAATCACTTAAATACCTAATAAAACAATAAAATTTTAAAATTTTGGTCAAAACGAGATTGCGTGGGAACACATATAGGCACAAGTATGATGAATTTCGATAGAAAACCCCTCCACACTTAGAATGGAACATTGGCCTCAATGTTCAAAAATATCGGGTTTTACCCCTACACTTACAAACAAAAAAAGCAAATGCAAAAAATTTCAAGTGTGAAAGGGGAGACACACACACACAATATATATAACTATATATATACCTATATATATATATTAATTATATATGATATAATATATAATATTATATATATATATATATAAGATCAGGATTGAGGATTTCAAAATAAGCAGGAGATCAAAGACCGGATGATTGGAGGATTGAAAACAAGCACGGGTCTTCACGATCTTAAAGAAATCCCCTTCCTGCAAAAAACAGCACCCCACACAACCAAAGAATAGAGAAGCACGCCCCCACATCTTGGGCTAACAAATCACTACATTATTTATTAAGTAAAATAGAAAGGAAGAAAAACACAACACGAACGGGTTGCCTCCCGAGAAGCGCTGTTTTTGTGCGAGTCTTAGCATGACTCTCTTCCATATCATTCGTGAATTGAGGGAGAGAAACATGTAGAAGAGAAAATCTCCATCAGACTTTCATTAAAGATGTTTAGATAAACATTGAAGCACATGAAAGTTCCACTCCGATAAGATACCACCGGCTTAAGAAAATAGCAACTAAAAATGGAGATGCCGGGGTCAAAGATAGTATCTTCACTCCCGGAGGAGAGAAAAAGAGAATAATCCTTAGAATAAGTGAGATAAGGAAGAAAAATTCGGATAACATACGTGAGGGAAAGATAATGGCGATCCTCAAAGAGTAAGCTCGCATATGTTGGAGAAAAAAAATTTCTCTAGAGTCCCGAGGTCGAAAACTTTGTCCTCGGTCATCAAATCATCAATTGGAGCATCGTACAAAATCTTCTTCCATTCATTCTCTTTAGATTCCAAATCAAATAAATCATCATTCTCTTCGAGAGGCGGTTCATCGGTGAACCCCTCGAGAATGGAAGCAAAACGCTTATCTTAGGGATAGACAGAATCACAGGAATATGAAGCTCAACTCATCAACGTCACCATACTTGGAGGTCGAAACATCGATTCATCCTCATTAGTCATTGGAAAGAGGTTGACTAACAAAGGCCGCTCATCAAAGTTAGAAACATAGAGTCTTTACTCTCATGTTCTCTAACACTCATCAAAAAATGATTTACGTCACTAAGAAATTATTCGTCATCGAATTTCGAAAAGAGGGTTTCGAGTAAATTTTAACATTTTCATTCCAGAATTGTCCTTATCGGGAATAGATGACTCGTCATCACTAGAGGAATATAATCATCATTTGAATCGAAGAGAGTGTTAAAGAACAGTCACGAAATTTTTCCTCATAAACGTTAATATGGGAGAGAAAATCATCACACAAGATAAATCAAACTCAACTATGCACTCTCCAGAAGTATCATCGGATCTCACTTGGGATTAGGGTTAAGGGTCCTTAACCCTAGACTCATTTTCTTCGTCACGATTTCGTTCCAGAATATTGGTTAAGATACTCATACCTCCATTAGAAATGAGATCCATAATGCGGTAAGTTGGGGTTGTGATTGGAACTAAGACATAACATGAGGAAGTTCAGAGAAATAATATCTCTTCAAAGGAAAAAAAAAAAAATATAACTTTCCCCGTTTCCTCGTCATCGTCAACAAACGCCATCATAGAAAATGAGAGACTTTCAATATTTGAGAACTAACTTTAGCTGCATGCACTTATTGTTTTAGTTGAGAATTACCATTTAAGAATTTGCAATCATTAATAAGTTTTGAGTAGCAATTCCTTGTATATACTTCTCTGGTTGATTTTTCTCTTCTTCCATAGCTTGCTTAATTTTAAGAAATTTCTCCTCAGCTAGCAATAAAGCTATACTCTTTTCTTTAGGAGGTATTTGATCATACTTCTTTAAAAAGGCTTGTATGGCTTCCATTAGATTTTCTCTAGCTTGCAACATTTCCGTACTCGTTTCTTGAGGGGGTTGATGAACGACGGAATACTGCGGGGGTTGGAATTGGTCAAAACCAGAAGAATTAGAATTATAACAAGGGTTAGGTTCATAGTAATTTTGATTCATCGGTTGAGACTGAAAAGTCTCATGAGGACCCCCACAGTTTTTCAAATAGCAAAGAAAAATTGTTTGTGGAAACACTCGGGTGAATTTTTGTGCGGATAATAATTATCATCCATGTGCCACACCGCAATATCATAAAAACCCACTAAAGTTTTGATCGTAGCTTAGTTCCTGCTCATAGACAAGCGGGAATCGTGGTGGACAATCATAACCATGGTGAGAATCATTTCCACATAACTCGCACGAGTATGATTTGTACTGGGGTTGTGGAGGTTGATCATAAAAGTCGGGTGTATTATCATAAGGAAAAGGATTAGGGTCATGGACAAACTCGTTTCCGGCCCTACGATGCTACAACTTGGACAATTTTCACCGTTAAACGGACCTCCACACCACGAGCAACCAAAATGGTTATACGAAGACAGAGTCATAGAATTAAGATAAGAAGGCACAATCCTGAAGATAAGAATTAAACGATATAAGAGGATAAAAGAGACTATTATTATTATTATTATTATTATTTATAAAAATAAAAATAAAAATATTTTTGGTATTTTTTAATATTTATAAAAACAAAATAAAAATAAAATAAGTAGAAAAATATTTTTGAATTTTTATATTTTAATAAGTAGGAAAATAAACTTTCCGAAGAAAGGATCTTCAAGGCACTAACTTCAAACACCACGTGTAGATCGTACACCTCTCTCCGACAACGGCGCCATTTTGATAAACGTCAAACGCGTGTTGTAATAATATATAGTATTTCCAGTTAAATAAGAAAATTACTTTAGGAAAAGTAATAGTCTATCTTCCGAGTGTCGTTTCCACGGCGAGAGATGAATTGAAATCCATGTTAATGTTTTGAAGAAAAATGTTTGATTATCTTTTAAGATTTTTGGTTTAAAAACTATTTTTTAGAAAACTATTTTTTTAATACTAAAAATTATACTAATATTAATACTAGAATTATACTAAGCAATTAAACTACGAGAATTATGCTAAAATAATCTAAAAGATTATTAAAATGCAAATGCTTGCTAAGTGATGCGAAAAGTTCATTAAGTGTGAACTAAGGTCTATTAACGAATTAATTTCCTTAGAAAATATAATTATCTCACAACGTTGGTTCATTTTGAGAAAAATCTCTCAAAAAGATATTAATTACTAGATGTATAGTTTGACTATATCTCTGGCTTTTGCCCTTCGAAACATTCAAACTATAAAACTAAATAATCGAAGATTATTAATTAATTAAACCATTTTTCAAATCCACACTTAATTCACATATTCACTTAACAAGCACTAATTAAACTACTCACTACGCATAATAATAAAATAAGCAAAGAAAAACATTTTATACTAAAGCTATACTAATTAATTAAAAAAAGATTGAAAATGAAACTGAATTGAAGACCCGCAAATAAATGAATACCACCTGATTTATTTAGCTAAAGCAAATAATCAAATTCGGTCTAGCTAAATAAATCCTTAAGCTCCACGCCTCATGAGTTGACCGGTACCAAAAATCACAAAAAACTAACAAACTGTTAAACATTAAACAGATAACAATTACCAAAACATGCAATTACACTAAATGTGTTACATTTAACTTCTTGGCCCATTTAGAATTCAACAAACCAAACGCATCCTACTACTGTTACACTAGTGCAAGTCCAAAATCCTAACCATGGCCCAAACAAGAACGTGGCTCAAAGATGACTAAAGCCCAATCTAATTTCTATACAAACCAAACGCATGGAAAAGAGCACAGTTTAACAAGCACAAAATAAGCTATCTCTAATAAGCTAGAAATAGTCACGCAAAATAAGCTCAGAAAAAGACTAAAAAAAAAAAAAAAAAAAAATAAATAAAAAAATAAAAAATAAAAAAAAAAAAAAAAAATAAAAAAAGAAAAAAAAAAAAAAAAAAATAAAAAAGAAAAAAACAAAATTAAAATAAATAAAAAGAAATAAATATTAAAAAAAAAAGAATAAAAAAATAAAATAAAAATAAAAACAAAAAAAAGAAACTATAAAAACAAAATAAAGGTAATAAATAACCGCAAGTACAACATAGAAATAAAAAAAAAAAACTAATCAATAAAACCCCCCTCCCCCCAACACCGCCCCCTCACGCCCCCAACCACCCAACCACGCCGCACCTAACCCACCCCCCCACCATCAAACCACAAACCTCCCCCACCCAAGACACATGTCCTCACCAACAGAGATAGCCATTAACAAATGATTCTTAAAACTCAAAAACTCGAATAAGCAATTTAAGATCCATACGCAACATAATAAACTTAATTAAGCAAAACTAGATAAATGAGATAAGCTCTAAACGAAACATTAAGCATACCTATATTAAAATTAAATCTCCACAAAACTGAATAAGCCAAAACTAACACGAACCAAACGAACTACTACTTCTAACAAGGAACAAGATCTAAACGGAATAAGCAAATCTCAATCTAAATCAAACGAGCAATAAGCCAACCTTCAAAACGATTAAAACATCAATCTAGAACAAAAGAAATCAGCAACACGAAATCTAAATCATCTAAAAACACTTGAACGATTAAATCCTAAACTCGAATAAGCAATACGCTATGAAAATTTAAACTAAGCAATATAAGCTCAAATGAATTCTAATAAGCTATTTAGAAGCTTATTATATCAGATAATAGGAGCTTCTAAAAACATTAAAACAATTTAAGCACATCAATAAGCTATATCTGAGCTTATTCTAGCTTATTATATTTGAAAATGCTTAAAAACAAGAAGATGCAATCAAATAAGCTACTTCGAGCTTATAGGATAAGATCAAAGAGTTTTTAAGAAGATTTGAACGAATAAGCTAAGTAAATAAGCTGGAGAAATTAGCTTATAGAATAAGCACGTATGCGATGTAGTAAAAACGAACCAATAAGCTAAATATGAAGCAAACCATGATTTCCATTAAACTTTCAACATTCTTGATACACAATCTTAATAAGCTGACGAATTAAGCTAGTACAATAAGCCCAGAAAATCGAAATAAGCTAATACTAAATGAAAATAAGCTAAAACATGAAAAAGTAATTCTAAAATCAAAATTTCCTAATCTTCTTTTAGTGTGAGGGAGCGGATGGATTTTTTAGTCAAGCAAGGGGTGGATCATTTAAGTTGCAAATTAGAATTGCATTTTGAGTAGTGACTTTGCCCTTCCACGTGTCCGAATTTCATTTGCTCGCCCATTATAAATGCGCTGGCACGTGATCGAATTTTCTTTATAATTTCGCAGCACCATTCTATGCCGTAATCTGATGTCACCCATCCATATTTATATAACAGATTTCCATTTTAACTTTGGGCTTTATTTGAGCTTTTGCTAGCTTGGGCTGGCCCGGCCCATAAAATGGGTTACGGGCTGGCCTAATAAAATCCGAAGGCACCGCTGGACTCGTATTTCCGCGCTCTTTCCCATGGCATGATCAGGGGATTTTCACGACTTCATCTTGGCTTTAAACTTGATTGAATCGAGCCCGATAATTCTCATTTTTGCTTAGTTTTTAATCCGTTTACCTGCAAGACATAAAAATACCAAACAAACATATTTGCACTATAATTATCCATATTTTAGCGTTTTAGTCCATTTTATAGTGTTTTATGGATAAATGATGTGTGTTTTAGCGCACATCAATCTTCCTATTTCGTGAGGTGTTTGGTTGTGTACTTGCAATAGATCAAATAAATGCTTTTAACAGTAAAAAAATCCTTAGGAGATACATTTTTTTTATAAAACTTCTAAATGCTACTTTGATGACAAAGAGTAGGATTCCAAGTGGGTGATATTTTGATGACATCAAATAACATCTATTTTATAGCATTATTTATCCCCATACTAACCAATTTCTATAATTAATTGGTAAAGAAATTGTTACTTAATCATTTAATTTTGGAATTCAAATAATTTACAGAGTACAAGGTGAATATTATTAGCAAAATGGCGCGCATTCTGGAGCTTAAACGAAGAAATTTTGAAGATTAATTGTTATGAATAAGAAAATGATGATCATTAATGCAATCAAAGAGAGATCTCAATGATCGTCCCTTGGGGGAAGATTGTTATGCTTTGCTCAAAGAGCCGATCATTCATAAGTAGACAACCCCCAAAGTCATTGATCAACCTCCACTTCGACCTGCACTCTTCAATGTTTCCTCTGTTCGGTCTACTATTCAACCTAGAGTCAAAACTAAAAGGTCAAAGGGGCTAAATTATAAATGTCTAGAAGACAAGCAGGGCTCCATGGTCAATTCATTGTAATAGGGTAATAAATACCCCCCCACCACCTCATTTGTGAGGTGTGTCTTCCTAGTGTTCTAGGTGTTTATTAATCTCATTCTAATCTTTTCTGTAATCCTCCTCCTCCCTCTTTCTCTCTCTACTTTCTCTCTCTAAACTAAACACTCTATTGCTTATTGATCCTGAAATTCAGACCTAACATTAATGATTCTGACTACCAATACGCCGTATCCATCAAGGAAGATACGGCGTATCCGTGCCTGCACTCACCAAATACCACAAAGGAAAGAAGATCAATACACCGTATCCAGAAGACCAATACGCCGTATTGAAAATATAGTATGTAAATATTCTAGAAGATATCAAACGTGGTCCCTACTCCAAGAAACTACAATACGCCGTATCCAATCCCTTGGATACGCCGTATCGAACCGACTTCCAGACCCTATAAATAGAAAACTCAAAAACGAGTTTTAAGTGTGCTAATGGCTAACTGGTAAAGAGACATCAAATCCATTTAAAATTTTCAATGATTCACCTCTCACAGGAGTTAACACACCTGGAAGTGATGAGAATAGACTGAAACTTTATGATTTGATGTACATAATTGTCAATGTTGCTGATATGATGGATTGCTGAAGAGCTTTGAAGAATAGTTGCTGCAAAGATAAAAAGAGAAGACTTGAAGTGTTGCAGATCAAGAACAACTTGAAGAATTCTATTTACAACATCCTCAGGAAGCTTAAAGTGTTTAAAGTAAAGATCAAGAATGTTTTGAAGGAACTTGAAGTTCACAAGTGAAGATCAAGTTAGGGGAGGATTGTTGGGAAAATAGATTGTAACAGACTTAATACTGGTAGTATAACAGTTAAGTCTGGTAGTAATAGTTAGTTCTGTTAGTATTGAGTTAATACTGGCAGTACTAAGTTAAGTCTGGCAGTACTAAGTTAGTACTGGTAGAGTAGCAGTACTAGAGTTAGTACTGGTCATAGTTAGTTCTGTTTATAGTTAAGTCTGTTTATGTAACAGAATAGTAATAGTTATCTTAGAGATATCTTAGGAGATATCTTAGGAAAGGATATGTATTATCCTTTGACGTTTGTAAAGCCCATTAGGGTTTCCTTGGTGTATAAGAGGAACCCTAAGGCACAATGTTACAAGTACGTTTTGAGAAATATCAATAGAAGCATAGAGCTTAATAGCAATTTAGAAATATCGTTTCTTCTTTATTCTTGTGTTAAGATTCTGCATTAACACTTGATAATTCATAGTCAGTGTCTCTCATATAGTTGATTTGGATTTATCCAAGTTATCTATAGTCTTACAAAGGCTAGTCAGATCCTAAACTAAGGACCTACACCAACCTTCTAATTAGATTAATGATGTCTAATACAGTTTTCTATCATAAGGCTCGACCTCTCTTTTATCTTCTGTTAATTTGCTTGTGTGGGTTAAAGTGTCTTGAATTGATTGTAGTAACCAAACAAACCCGTGCCAATCTCTCAGGCTGAAAACCCCCTTTTACCTGTTAGAATTAGGATTAGAACTAACATAAGATTAGCATAGGTTTGACTTAGAATTAACTTAGATTAGAATTAACATAGATTAGATAACCAAAATATAAATAAACTGAGAGATTTAACCTTGCTTCAAGTGTTCGACACCCTACTTACCACGAATCTACCATCGACTGGGTACACTGCCCGTTAAAGTGTTGTTTTTGGTTAACTCGGAAAAATATAAATTTAAAACTTAAACTATCATAAATAAACACCACACAACGACACATTAGAAACCATAGTTTAACATTGCACAGGAAAATGTTTTCATAACAGTAGTAATGAAGTAACTAGGTTAGCACGTTTTCTCTCCTGATATCTCCTACTCTTTTTATCTTCAGTATTTAATTTTATTGTTTTTAATTCATTTCAATTTAAATCAAAAACCATTTTATAAACGTGACATTTCAAATTAAAACTATTTACAACTTAGCTCTTGGGACGACCTTTGATTTACTATTCTATACTACCCACGATTGGGTTGTCTTCCCGTTAGTGCGTTGTCAGGTAGATCGAATTTTATAAATTTAAAACTTGGTAAAAATACATTTTAAAATAAAATACACATCAAGTTTTTGGCGCCGCTGCCGAGGAGCTAAAAAAATAGAATTAATTTGACTATTTCATTATTTTTCTTCTTTCCTTAAACTCTATATCTGCGGGAACTATGGCAGGAGTAGAAGTAGATACTCTCACCATGGAACAATACTTAGCATTGTCACGAGAAAACCATGCACCGGGCGTGGTTAAACCCGAAATCGGAGGCAATGCCAATTTCAAAATCAAGAGTCAATTCATGCACAAATTAAGGGAAGACACTTTCTTCGAGAGCATAGACGAGGATGCTCACGATCACATTGATCGGGTCCTCAGCATCGTTGGCTTATTCAATATTCCCGGAGTCTTTAAATACGCAGTCATGCTTTGAGTTTTTCCCTTTACTCTTACCGGATCCGCAAAACGATGGGTGGACAGACTCGCCCCAGGAACTATCAATACCTGGGATCTCCTCAAAAAGGCTTTTATCTAAAGGTATTGCCCACCTTCCATGACCGCAAAGCAGCTTGAAGATATTCACAACTTCAAGCAAGAAGGAGACGAATCATTATACCAGGCCTGGGAGCGGTATAATGACCTGCTATACAAGTGCCCTACTCATGACATCAATAATCATCAAAAGGTAAATATCTTTTATAAGGGTTTGAGCACTATGAACCATCAACTGCTTGATTCGCAGGGACCTATCCCCGGGATGAGACCGGCCGAAGCTCTAACAACGATTCAGACCATGGCTAATCATTCTTAAAAATGGCATGACGGAACGACAAACAGGTGTATTAGAAGCAGTAGTAGCAGTGATGGACTAGCTGCTTTGGTAAATAAGTTGGACAACTTGGGATAAGACATGAAGAAGCTAAAGGAAAGTGTTCATGCAATCCAGGTTGGATGCCAAATTTGCAAAGGACCTCACCTCGACAAGGATTGTCCCCTCAATGAGGAAGTTAAACAAGTTAAAGAGGTCATATATAGAGAAATTGGATGAACAACGCCTTTTAACGAGAACAGTGAAGGAAAGTTTCGTGTAGGACCATCTGGATACTACACTAAGACTGATAACCGTCCACCATATGGTTAAAGGAGGCCAAGCTTAGAAGAACTATTAGCTAAGGATCAAGAGAAATCTGCACGAAGAAGTACTAAAATGGAGGTGTGGATTAAGAAGCTTCAAAAGAATGTCGAGATTAACACTAGGAACCAAAACGCCTCACTTAAAAACTTAGAAACCCAGATCGAGCAATTAACCGAAGAGCTTTATCCCAGGAAGGAAAAATCTGAACAAGCAAATGTAGTAATTGTTGAACATGAGGGACCCAACTCTCCTAAGAAACTTAAGAATATCCATAAAATATACTTCCTCTCTGACTCTTAGGAAGAAAACACCATTGATCAACTACCTACGAAGGAATCTAATCCAGGACATTTTACGCTTCCCTGCACCATCGGTAACTTTAACTTTTATGCTATGGCCGATTTAGGAGCTAGTGTAAATGTTCTACCTAAGAATATTTTTGAGTATTTGGAGTTAACAAACCTTAGTGAAACCGAGATGCTAGTAGAAATGGCAGATATAAGAAAAAAGGCACCACTTGGGATAGTTAGAGACATACTCATAAAAATTGATAAATTCATGTTTCCATCCGATTTCGTAATTCTAGATCAAACCCCCAATTCAACTATCATTTTAGGAAGACCCTTTTTGGCCACCGTTCACACCCAGATTAGCGTTTTTGAAAAAGAAATATCAGTATGGGTAGGTGACGAAAGGGTAACGTTTAACATAAATAGGAATGACCATAACTTCACCCCTACTAAGGGAATCTTTACGATAAAATCGATTAACACTGATGAACCAATCACTAAAAGATTGAAGATAAGTGATGACAATGCTACAACACATTTTTGTAAACCTATTATACAAGAATGTGATAAGGACTTTAAGGCTTGGCCATCTTGTAGCCCATTTAGGAACAAATATAATGGGGGGGGCATGAAATTTAAGGAATCAATGAGCTTGGTAAAACAAAATATTAGTTTTTCTGTAATGACAATGAAAGGAAGGAAATGAAAGGAGGTGGAGTATCTTTTTTGAACTTTTTAATGATAAGATATGGTAGCTGTCAGGTAAAGGATTCTGTTTAGAGTGAAAGGTATTAAAACGTTTATTTCACATCAACTGGAAAAGGCAAGCCGTGTTCTAAAAGTTAGTTCATTCAGATTTAAAAGCATTCGTTGTCTAACAACTGATTGGTTTCCTTCTCAGTCTGGGTTGTTGTTAAACCCGGATTTCCCCAAGATTGATAGTTTTGCAAACTTAATATCTACCCTATTTCCTTTAACTTTCTTAATTCGTTGTTCACATTGCACATTCGCAAAAACCCTGTTCTGAATCTAGCTTTTAAATTAGCATTTTTAAACTGTCTACCCTATTACATGATGCAATCAGTGATTCATTATGATCTTTCGTCTGAATTCGTTCTTTTTGATAGAAATCCTAAAGTTCTTTATAAGTCTGTTTTAAATGCTCCATTTTCCTTATTTAATTTCGTCATTTCTCGTGCAAGTAATTTATCCACACTACTTCTAGTTCAATGTTATTGTTTCCCTAAGCATCAATTCATGTTAACCTTGGCTCATTACTTCTCTTTCCTTCACACATTTAATTTGAATCTTCAAGTTGCAAATTAGTATGGTTTTTGGGCCTGATGAGCTGAGCTTTCAAATCATTTATTCAAAATAATTCACAAACCTCAGGACAAATTTCCCCCCCCCCCCCCCCTGGTTTTAACATGGTTTGTTCCTTGAAAAACTTTCTTCCTTTGTTACAGTATGAAATTTCATAGTGAAATACAATATTTTTCAAGTTGTAAAAATCTGTTTGAAAGATATATATATATATATATATATATACCCCTACACATTTAATGTGATGCGAGGGATATTTAACTAGGACCCGGGCTCGGGTTTTGTTTGGGATTAAACCCGAAACATATACAATATTAGATTATCTATCGAGCCCGATTCCCGATATTATCCTGTTACAACATTAACTAAATAAAGACCGAAGCTCCATCGTAGAGTGACCGAGCTTCCTTGTTTGACTCAATAAATTGAGGCTAACACAAATGTACCTCAGCAGATGACACTTAGTCATTTACTGGTCTGATATCTGCATCCACAACATGTGTGATATAAGTCCCTGAACTGCTGCTTGTATCCTGCTTGTAAGAGTTTGTCTCATTACTTTCTGTAACAGCCAACCCAACATCTAATGCATTAACGTCCATGATCAAATTAGCCTCTAATGTTGTACTCTTAGTGACCAAACTCTCGTGCTTTTGTAACTGAGTTTCATTCACTAATTTGCTGAGTGCATTGTTGTTTTCAGACTCTATCCAACTGCTTTTTGAGACACTCAACCTGTCATCCACTGTTTGAACCGGATTGATATGAACATCTTGTGACTGTAGTTGTAATCTACCATATGTAATTACAGCTCTATGAATGACTGCTTCAAGTGTATCCAGGTTCTCAAGTAAACCACGTCTATAAGTATCAGGTTCGCAGAACGTGTATTCTTTGAAATCTTTTTGCCAACATTGATTTAGATGTTTCGATGAATTTACCCTTTTTGATGCAAAGAATTCCTTGAATTGTGTTCGGAGTGCTTCAAGACAAGTCCTTGGATTAACCTCAAGAAGATTCTCTCTTTCAAGTTATAACCTTAACTGATGCAGATTATGGAACATCTCCAATCTGAAAGTCTAATGCTCTTCACCGAAGAATAAGTGAAATGCCGGTTTAAATGCATCAACAGCATGAGATGAACTATTAAGATAGAGATCACAAAGATGTGTCTTGAGCTGTTCAAACCATGCCATGCAGTGGGAGTGCCTTTGTTTTACGAGACGTTGCGTGAGTTGCGGCTCTCTCTCTTTTGAATTTGAATTTGAGGATTCCATTGAAATTCGATGTGCGAAATTAAATTAAGGATCTAAAGTAGATTAAGTGATTGATGTTGTGGTTTTGAGAAAGAAATTATACTTCACGGGATTTTACAAATCTATGATTTAAACCGAAAAAAGAATAATCTTTTACGGGATTTTACAAAATCAAGAAGAAACTGTGAAACAATGATTAAATGTTGTTGAAATCGTTGTTGTAATTGAAGAACTTGAACTTTTATTAACGATTTATGAGCTAAAAGGACTAACGGTGAAATTTCTTACAACGAAAGGGCTAAAAGTTAAAAATTTGATAACTAAAATGTATCTGTTAAGGAAAGTTCAAAGAGAAAAGTTTGGAAACCAACATGAAAAGTGTTCACAAATATTGGATACACTTAGAGACCTACTGGTCAGACCTTCACTATAATAGGAAATGTATGCCCTTTAACTAGGATAACCACAACTGCTGAAGTGCTCCTTAGGACACCAAATGCTCTAGAAAGTGATACACCTAAGCCTGTGGTAACATTGGTGTACTCAAGAAAACCTAAGAAATCTAAAACTAATGTCCCGTAAGCAAACCTAAAAAATATTAAAATCTTTCTCCCTCTAACAAAAAGGAACCCACATAAAGCTGGGACATAGTTTCTAAATGTCCAACATCCTCTCTTGATGAATGCAGGTCATCGAAATTGTTCTCTGGTATTTGGACTCCGGCTGCTCCAAGCATATGACCTGAGATCGCTCACAGCTCACCAATTTCGTCAATAAATTTTTGGGTACTGTCAAATTCGGAAATGATCACGTGGCAAAGATATTGGGATATGATGATTATACGATTGGGAACGTTACGATTTCAAGGGTTTACTACGTGGAAGGACTTGGACACAACTTATTCTCCGTTGGGCAATTCTGTGATTCGAACCTTGAAGTTGCTTTTCGTCAACACACCTGCTTCATTCATAACCTAGAAGGTGTTGATCTTGTTAATACAAATAATGTCTAAAAATGTTATTTATATTTTTCGACCTCTCGATGTTTTGATAATAACAAAATGTAAAAACGTTTATGATAAAATTAAACGTTTATAAATTACTAATCGTAAGATTCTATTTCTAAGATTAACCACTTAAGATATGGATAAACAAATCATTAAACATGATTAGTGATCAAGAAAATATTTTTCTTAAACCTTACATTTCTACAAAAGTGTATTTATAAAAATATATACACAAAATATTTATTCATAAAAGAAATATTTTATTAAAACAATAAATTTAAAATTAGATTTTTTCCCCCAAAATGGAAGGTTCTAAAACAGATAACACCTTCTCCACTAAAAGACAAAAAGAGGAGCGTACTTTACGGGCGACCCCCTTATAGGCCTGGCAGCCCCCTAACATATTAGGGACCACCGGGACCGCCAGCAGAGTAACGGCTATTTTTGTCTTCTATAAATAGTGGGCCACCCCATCTGAAAAAAACAACCTCTTGCCACGAATTTTATCAGATCTACTTTTCTCTCTTCTTTCTTTCTTTCTAAAACACATATCTTGATCACTAACATATCTTGATCTTGTTTTAAGTGATTAATTCCTTCTTCTTCCCTTCTTCTAATCAAGTGTAAGAGAAGAACAATCGTATTCATCTAGAAACGAATTGTTATCAAGTGATCTTTTTCCTCCTCTTCAAGATCACAAATCTTTATTATATTTTCTTTGTGGTGTTGTGTAAATTGGATTGTGTGTAGATACAATAGTGTAAATTGTGTATTTGTGTAAATTGGATTGTGTGTCAATCCAAGAGTATATATCTTGTGAGTGTATAAAGACTTAGTGAAGTCTTAGATTGGTTCTTGTTAAGATTAGCACTCAACATCTAGCTTAGTGTATAAAAGAAAGTAAGCGACGTGTAAAAGTTATCTTCACATGCTAAAAAGGGAGGAAGCTTTGTTGACATAGTGAAATCTCGAGTGGAGTACTCGGGGAGTGGAGTAGGGCGAAGAGGTACTTCGTAGCCGAACCACTATAAATCTTGGTGTCTTGGTTTGATCGTTTCTTTCCTTATCTCTTTATATTGTTATTGTTTATTTAGTTCATTACATTAGATAATTTACTTGTAATTCATATTGTTGATTGATTGACATACAACTCGAATCAAACCATTTTATAAGCAAAGTTTTAAAACGGATAATTAACCGGTAAACTATTCAACCTCCCCCTCCCCCCCCCCCCCCTATTCTCGTTTCCTAAAATTGGTATCTAAGAGCCAAGGTCACTCAAGAATAATTAAATATACTGTATTTTAAAGCTTAGATCGATCTATGGATTCTGACAAATATCTAGAAGGGAAATCCATGCAAAGACCACCACTTTTTGAAAGTGATAGTTTTATTTATTAGAAAAATAGATTCGAGACATATGTTAAATCAAAAGATCTAGATCATTGGAATGTTATTACCAATGGTGATTTTCAACCTATTGTACAAAATCCGGAAACCAAATTAGATGAGGTTATACCTTTTGAAAAACAAACTGATGATCTCAAAAAGAGACTTGCGAAAAATAATGAAGCCAAAATGGTTATTTACAATGTTTTGCCAAAAAAAGAATATGAAAGAATTTTTATGTGTAACACGGCAAAAGAAATTTGGAAAAATTTGTTAATCACCCATCAAGGTAATAGCCAAGTCAAAGATAATAAGATCGACCTTTTGGTTCAACAATATGAACAATTCGTCATTTCCGAAGACGAATCTATAGATAGTGCTTTTGCTAGATTTTAATACTATAATACTAATCTTAAGCTCGTGATGAAGGTTATTTCTAGTAAGAACTTGTAAGAAGTTTACTTAGTGCACTACATCCTAAATAGAGAGCAAAAGGTCACTGCGATATGAAGATTCGAAGAGACTTATGTCACTATCTCTTGATGAACTTATCGGGAACCTTAAAGTTCACGAAATGATCATCAAGAAAGATTCTGAAATAGTGAAAGCAAAAGTTGAAAGGAAATCTATTGCTTTAAAGGCTAAGAAAGAATCTGGTGATGAAGAGTGTTTGACTTCCGGTAGCGAAGACGAAGAGTACGCCATGGCAGTAAGAGACTTCAAGAAGTTCTTTAAAAGAAGAGGTAGATTCGTGAGACAACCTAGGAATGACAAAAAGACGTTCCAAAGAAGCTGAGATGACAAGAACGGTAAAAGTGATAGAAAATGCTTTAGATGCGGCGACCCGAATCATCTTATTGGAGAATGTCCAAAACCACCGAAAGATAAGAACCAAAGAGATTTCGTCGGGGGCTCTTGGAGCGATAGCGGTGAAGAAGATGACGAAAAGGTTAAAGATGAAATGGGTCTTGTAGCTCATGCTTCAAGTGAGGTATGTTCTGAATCCTCTTACTTTAGTGATGAAAACTCATCAATAGATGATTTAGTTTTAGATAATGAATATGATAAACTGTGCAAAATGAGTTTAAAGATAATCACTAAAAACAAAAGATTAAAAGCCACTAGAAATAGTTTAGAAAAAGAACTTAGTATTCTAAAAGAAAAAGTGTCTACACTCGAGAAAAACAAGGGAGTTGATCTCGAATGTGTAAAGTGTCATATGCTTAAAATTGAGAATGAAAAACTCAAAGAGGAAGCCATTAGATTAACTAAATTTGAAAAGAGTACACATTGTCTAAATAAAATGTTAAGTAATCAAAAACCCTCCGGAGAAAAATTAGGTTTATGGTTTAATTCATTTGAAGCATCATCTAGTGGAACTAAGGAAATAAAATTTGTGAAAGCCCAGAAAAAGGCGTCTTCTAATAAAGGTCCCATAAATATGGGCGGCCCCATATTGTATAGGCGACCCCCAAAGAAATTATAGGACCGCTAGTTATCATGCCTGGATCTGAGAAAAGTGTGTCGTTTCAAAAATCTATTTGGGTCCTAGACCAAAACACATAATAGTAAACAACATCAAAGTTCTCGTTGCTAGTGATAATGAAGTTAAACAATTTTATAAACCAACGTTAAAACCCGGAGTTGGATTTTATAAACCAAATTTTAGATCAAAAACTCTGCCACCTAAAAGAGTCAATAATTATTATCCTCGTTCTAAGACACCGTAACCAAAAAGGAATGTTGCCCGACAAAATCAACCTCATGTTTTCCCGTAACTTAGAACAACTTCCAACCTCAAAGTTACATGCCATGAGAAATGTGTCCTTCATTTCCACATCCCAATCAATTGCATCAAATGCAAGGGATGTTTAGCACTAACAACTTTGGACCCATGAAATATTAGGGACCAAATGTTTGAGTTATTGTCTTATATAACTAGATATGCCTTGGAGTCGACTTGGAACCCGTGTGAATAAAGGATAGCGGATGCTCTAAACACATGACGGGTAATCGAAAGCTCTTTTTAACCTACAAGGCATACAATGGAGGTAATGTCATTTTTGGTAGTTATCTTCGCGTCAACATCATTGACAAAGGTACAATTTCTAATGACTCTCTCAATATAGATAATGTAGAACATGTAGATAACTTAAGATTTAACTTGCTAAGTGTAGGAAAAATATGTGATACTAAGTATATAGTAACTTTTTCTGAACATGATATTGAAATCACTAAGGACGGTAAGGTTATAAGTAGAGGTATTAGGAAGAAAGGCTTATACGTGATGAAATTAGAAAATAAGCCAAAAGACAAAATGTGTCTTGCAACGATTGATGAAAACTCCACGTTGTGGCATAAGAGATTAGGTCACGCTAATATGCGTCTCATTCAATTGTTAGCATCTAAAGAATTAGTTAAAAACTTACCTAAGCTTAAGTTTGATCAACACTTATGTGATGCTTGCAAAATTGGAAAATAAGCTCACGCTAGTCACAAAGCTAAGAATATAGTCTCAACGACTAGAACCTTAGAACTCCTTCATATGGATCTCTTCGGTCCATCCGCCGTACGGAGTTACAGAGGAAACCTCTACACCTTAGTCATAGAAGATGAATACTCTAGGTATACTTGGACAAGATTTCTTAAGAATAAAACCGAGGTTTCGAGCAATTTGAAATCTTTAGTAGGAAAATACAAAATCAATTAGGATGTTCAATACTGTTAATTAGGACAGACCACGATAGAGAATTTGATAATGAAGTGCAATTTGGAGAGTTTTGTAATGCCAATGGTATTACACATAACTTCTTAGCCCCACGCACTCCACAATCAAATGGCGTGGTAGAAAGGAAAAATAGGACACTATAAGAAATGAGTAGAACAATGTTAAATGAACAATCGTTACCACAAAAGTTTTGGTGTAACGCCGTAGATACTTTAACATATATAATCAACTGAATCCTAATTAGAGCTATCTT
>BQNB010002977.1:0-17500 GCA_026074375.1 Tanacetum coccineum
GATAACGATCTCAAGAATTTAAAGTCAAAAGATAAAGGCTCAAAATCAAGATCACAAAGCATGGATGAACAAAGCCATTACAAACAAGACAAGACCATAACAAGGCAAAGCATAAACGTTAAACTTCATATCTTCAATGTCATCGGTGATACAGAGAAGTTTGAAGAAAGAGACCTCAACATTGGCGGAGATTGTTAGCCTTAATTATATTAAGTCAAACAAGAATGATATCTGTCTTAGAAAGTCAAAATAGGTCTTGTATTGTAATAGGCTAGTCGGGTTCAACAGGCTTGGATTGTAATCTAATATTGTCTGTGTTTCGGGCTTAAAGCCCAAGTTAAACCAAGCCCGACCCGTTTAGAAAGCCCAAGTGCCTAGCTAGAAGGCTAGGGTATAAATATCCCTTCACCACACTTGGTGAAGGGTGTTGGTTACATTTTCTCACACATTTGTAATCCTCCAAACTCTCTCTCTAATATAATATTCTCTTTGTTTCTCTTTCTACTTTCTCTCTCTAAGATTTCTTATTTTCTAGCATTTTGGTATAGATTATTGTTGTGTAATGGATTAAACTAGTAGGATAACACTTCCCCTATTTGATATTACAAAACAATCTTCATGTATGAAACAATCTTCAAAGCTTCCCCTTGAATTAAGATCTTCTTGCACATGTCACCACTTTAAAATAAGCTGCAAACCATATAGTCTTCTTCCCTTTTTTGTAATCATCTAATAGGGGTCATTTGTAGATAAACAACTTGTGAACATAACAACTACAAATCATATACCAAACTACCAATCCATCCTTCTAATGACTCAAAGTACCCTCCATGAAGCATAATACGAAAAATGACTCTGAGCAGTAGAAATATAAACTAGGAGTAGTAATAAATGACTAGTAGTAGTAACGAAACACTTTTCCTCAAGTGGTGCATGTAGATGGTTAAACACGTTAACAAAAAACTTCCCCTGAAAGTATGCTAACCATCTCTTTGAATCACGAAATCAGTTGGCTTCAAATAGTAATTATTAATGAAAATCATCTAAGTGCAATAACATCATCCTCTCTTATGTGACTGTTGCCTCAGCCGGCGATCTACTTGCAATCCTTGTTTGTACGTAACAAAAAGGTTACCCTTGTCACATAATTGATTAAAAAGCCATTGCATCAAATGTCTTCATAATACTCTCCAAAACAAACCATAAACTTTATCATCGTTCGAGACCCAAATGCGTCCAACAACCCAAAAAAAATGTGTCATCCGATATCTGCCAAAGCTAGCGGTACAAACTAGCTATATCGGACAAACCAAATGGTACAATCCAAAACTGTCATTTAGTGACCATATTTCTGTCCCAAAACAGTCACTAAAACTATCACTGTATCGTTGCAAAGCTGTCACAAAACAGAGGACTCCTTCCTCCCATAGGTAACAGTGACGCTGTCTGTTGCTATTCTGTCACTGTGCTGTCGCAAGTCCGAGCGGTACTAACTTTATATAGAGCGGTACTAACTCTATATAGAGCGGTACTAACCTTTTGCTCGAACAGTACTAACTCCGAACAACATTAAATCACGTCGAGCAGCATTTAAATCAAATAAATGAGCATGATTAAATTACCTTCATGACAAATTCAGCCCCAAACACATTCGTGTGTCATCATCCCACGTCTATGTGACTTCATCCTTGTTGCTTCTTTATTCAATCGCAGCTGTACACACTTTCCATTATCCAGTTCGAGCCCCAGGCAGCAATAATATATTCAAAAGTGCTCATCACGTGAACAGTAGTTTTAATTATACAAACAAGCAGTAGTAACTAGTAACCTGGCAGCACAAAGTATATATAACGAGCCCAAACAGTATCTGCATGCCCAAGATAAATATTCATCCAACTCAATGTAGCACACTAACAGCCCATCATCATTTCTATCCAAGATCCAAAACCGTGTGTCACCCAATATCTAATGAAGCTACCAGTACTAACTTCGATATCGGATAAATCCAGCAGTATTAACTGCTTTTAATAACAATATTATCAAAAATCCGCCAGTATTAACTCACATCATCAAGCAGTATTAACAAATATTTGACCAAACAGTAGTATCATCATACGAACAACATTAATATATGAAGGTATAAAGCAGCAGCATTAACCGAAGCTTGTAATGGCAACATTAAAATTCAAGCAATGTTAACATAGGGCCCATGATCACAACCAATCAGAACCCATGTGTATAAGATTAGGATTTCTTCTCTCATAAACCCTCAAGCATAATGAACAAACATCATACACATAAGCAACACCTTAATTAGAGTTTTCTTCCAACCCTATCACACGAACATAACCGCCTACCACCTCTTCTTCTCTTGTAAAAACAATAACGTCAAAGTATTAGAAAGGTGAAAGAGCCAGCAGTAGTAATCTACCAAAGATATCAGTAGTAATTATTTTAACAAAAACAGTAGTAATCTTCATGAATCATTCAATCAAGAATCTCCTGTCTTTTTTCATAACTACAACTCTTCATATACTGGTTGCGCTAACATCTTTAGGGCACGCATCACCATCAGACCTGCTGCTTAGCCCATCATGAATCCATCTGCTGTTGACGAGCAGATCCAAAATCTAAACACTAGGCTTGTTATGTCACACAAACTTGTTCAATTTGTAAACCTTGTAGATCCTAGATATCAAGAGCAACCCGCTTTGATACCAATTGTTAAAACCTAATTGTAGGCTTCATAGATTGTTTTGCCCATCTAGGATATAATAACATTGAATGATATAAAGCACAGCGGAATAACAAATAAGAACATCAATGTTATCACAAGGTTTTCTTTCTTCATACTAATAAACTATAAACTATTCGACTTTAATTAGTCGACTATGCTATCTAGATAACTAACTATTACACAAACTAATAAGCTAACTATTAGACTCTCATTGGAGAGATCTAACTATGATTGATAATCAAACTATTCACCCTACCTCTATTTATATACTAGAGAGGCTAGGGTTTATAAGAAAACCTAACTTTGATATGAAGCTAACTTAATATTGCACATTAAGTCCTTGTTGTTTCATCTTTCTTCTTTTCTTCATATGTGGTTTTGTAATCATCAAATCTCAAAACCCAACAAGTAGGATTCAAGTGGGGGGATATTTGATGACATCAAATAACGTCTATTTTATAGCATCATTTATCTCATATTATTAACCCATTTTGTATAGTTATTGCAAAGAATTGTTACTTAATCGTTTATATTTGAGAATTGCAGTAATTATAGAGTAATTGGTAAAAGTTAGCAAAAGGCGCGCATTCTGGAGCTTAAATGAAGATATTTTGAAGATTACTATTCTGAAGATCAATACACCGTATCCATCAAAGAAGATACGTCGTATCTGTGCTTGCACTCACCAAAGACCACAGAAAGATAAAGATCAATACGCCGTATCAAGAGAGACTCAATACACTGTATTCAAGATATAGTATTTAAATATTATGGAAGATATCAAGTGTGGTCCATACTCTAAGAAATCCCTAATACGCCGTATCCAACACTTGGATACGTCGTATCCAACCGACTTCCAGACATTATAAATAGAAAACTCAAAAATGAGTTTTTAGTGTGCTAAATCATATTCTCGATACCTAAACCATAAAAGTTAATTTTCAGAGGAGAAAAAGAGTAGAAGAGGTCGAGCAACATTATCAATTCCATAGGAGACAATGTGTAATTCCATATACTTTAGTAATCGTTTAGTTTTTGGTATCGTTCGTTAACTCGGTTAATTTACCTTGGCTAAATAATTGCTCTTGTATTTATTATGACGTTTAGAGGTTAATAACTTTGGGTATTAGCCATTGTTATGAAGATTTGAAAGTTTGGTATTTGTTTATCTCGATTTCTTGATTTATTGTTGCATGCTTATTTATGTTTATCAATTTATACTTGTTTACGCGCTTTTGTATGCAACATATCATTCAACTAGATCTAGTGAAGCGGACCAAGTAGATCTAGAGTCCGGGATAGCTCTCCATATAGTGATTTATACATCTAGAATTATAGTTACACAAATATTGTCCTTCTAAGTCTGTGTCTAGGATACGCTTCGGGCTTAACTAGTTAATTGGATATTGCCAATGGTTTATTGATCGTGTTGACTAGCAGGTGACCTAGATAATTCAACAAGTAACATTTTAATTCCATTAGATAGTTGGACAAGTGGACTACTAGTGTATAAATTGCCATTAAGCGGTAAGTGGGTAAAGTCTCTATGAGCTAGGGTTTAACAAGATCACCATTGCTTTAATCCCTAAGATAGATTATAATCAACAAATAAGGATGCTTTATGCGAATGCTTTAATTGTGACAGAATTAATGTGTCTAGGTCTTAGGATGATGTAACGCCTAAGTCTTAAGAATGATATGCCTCCTCGAGAGAAGAAATCATTGCACTTAATAAACAAAGAAACTTTCTAATCGGATTAATAATGGTTAATATAGTTTTTTTATATAAGGTTCGACCACTCTTTTATCTTTTGTTAATTAGCTTGCGTGAGTAACAGTGCCTTGAATTGATTGTAGTCACCAACCAAACTGTGCCAGTCTTTTAGGCTGAAAACCCCCTTTTCCCGTTAGAATTAGGATTTAGACTGACATAGGTTTAACATAGGTTTAGAATAGAATAGAATAGAATTAACATAGAATAGATAACCAAGATATTAATTAAATTGATAGATTTAACCTCGCTTCAAGTGTTCGACACCCTACTTACCATAAAACTACTACTGATCGGGTACACTGCCTGTTAAAGTGTTGTTTTTGGTTTAAAATATACACCACATAACGACACATCAATGTGCAAAATTCCTAGTAGAATTATTAGACTTCTTACCTTGATGTTAAGAGAAACCATTAATCATATTGTTATGTGTTGTACCTTGCACATAATTAAGATTTCTCCCACTTGTGCATGGCCCAACATCATGTATTGTATACAATCAACACGATGCGTGCTTGTTTGTATGAACAATATAATAGTGTCACGTATATTAGCATTACAAGTAGATATAACACCATATCTTTTAATAAGGAATCATGCACAACTATTCTATATATAGTACTTCAGGAAGCAACATCATAAAAGCGACATGTTATCTTATAAAATAAGATGCAATGATCCTTAAAAGTATGGTTGTTCATAATTGGAAAGTAACGTATTATCTCAAGGTTAACTTAAAATAATATGGGTTACTAACAAGGTAATAAAGCTTGTAGCTCCCACTGAATTAAACAACATTACATGAATGTCTTTTTCATAAGTAAAACGCATAGCTTCCGCTGGATTTGACAACATTGTTAGTGTTACATCACCAGTGAAAAGCAAATAACAATTTATTTACTTTCCTAGCTCTCTTCGAAAGCCTACTAGTAGCAATGTACTTAGGTTTTGGAAGAAGTATATGAATTTTAACTATGTAGAGGAGGGACTAGCCATCCATGCTATTCATTAACATGAAAATTGGCATGCAATTTCCTCCTTAGTTGGCCTACTTTGCCACATTAGTGTGTAGCGCCTTTATTGGGTTAAAGCAAACAACTAGGTCAATCATGCTAGTTATTGCCATTGCCATGTGTTGCGGTGATATTTCCGTTTTCTAATTAAAACCATAAGGTGTCTCGATTATATCAAGATGATATCATTTGATAGCTATGAAAACGTGTTCTCTAGTTATCAAAATTTATTATATGATTCAAGGATTTCAAAACCGAATAAGGGTAATGAAGGCAACTCGTGCAATTTACTTACAGTGTAAGTTTGCAATGAGTACATTTAGAATTAAGATAATTCAGTCGTTCCTATTATAGCTTTCTTGAGCAAGGAAAAAGGATAGGAACAAGTCTATCTCTTTCTTACATGTAAAGGAGACTCAGTTTGTCTTCTTCAAGAAAAGAACAAACATTCGTTTACGGTCTACGTTGCATTAGTATCATTAAAAGAATTTACAAAATTCAGTTTTAGAATTTTTTTTTCGATAATTAATCCCTTTAAAAATTAACTACCCATGTTTTATAAATAAAATAATTATTTTAAAGGGATAAGATCCTACTTCAACTTGCAAGATCACACTCAAATGTCAAGTAGTAATGATGAATTCAATTGGTAACCGACGAGCACTAATTGCATAACGAGTGCAATTCTTAGTTCATGAGACCCATGAAACTATAATACAAGCAACTAGTGTAGTGTCATGTAGTATGTTTCGTTGAAGGTGTGACCAACCATACTCGATTAAGTCATCCAATACAAAATCTGTAATAAATTTTTTCAGGTCTGTCCATATGATAATTATTACCTTGGGTTGCAGTTCACCTAGGACTATCTTAGAGTAAAAAACAATTACAAGTGATCTCATACATTGTATGACAATGACTTAAATTTTACGGGTATAAAGTTTTGATAAAAACAAGTGTATCAAAAAATGTACGAAGAAGCATGCATACAACTTCGTATACAAGTTTAAAACATTTTTACATTGTTTTAATTTCTATGTGTAAGAAGATCCTTTAAATTTTATATGCAACCAAGTGGTCATAAAATTAAGGATAATATACAATTTTTACGTTTACAAAATTAGATCATATGCACATTTTATGAAAAACACTAAAGATTATTCAAACCCTAGCTTGACACCCTCAAGAGTTATACAACTCAAGTATTTCAATCTTTAAAAAAATAGTCCAAAGACATGTTTGTCACGGGAAAAGATTCAAGAATAATTAAACCCTATACCAACTTGGTTAAAAATAGAGTGATTTGATCATCAATAAAATTAATGCACAATTCTACTTTATAGAACGTCTTATAAACCAACATCTTGCAAGGTTTTCACAGGAGTAAATTATTGTATAAAACCAAACCTAATGCGTTTAAAACTTTGCAAGACATTGATTTACATATAAATCATATTTCGATATTTTTAGTTCCATATTTCCAATATCAATTTGAAATTTTACAAAATTTACAATAAATTAAAAAAATGAAACAACCACAATAATAAAATTATAACTTAACATGCAAAACATATTCGACGAATTCATATGCTTTGGTCCATGAGGCATCATGAAAAACTCGAGAGGTCTACTAAGGGTCAAGCTATAACCAAATATAGGACTCCCACTTGCTATTAGACCTTGTCGAAAGCAAGTAGAACCCTTTAAGTCTATTAAATTAGCAAGTTGTTTTTAGTTTTTAGCCGACTTTAGGGCCCGAAAACTCCAAAAAGAAGTCTTCCCTAGATTTTGTAGTAAACTACAAAGTAGCGGGTTTACAAAGAAACATCCAGTTTATAAAAAAAGCAGGCTTCTTGGTTTAAGTATCGGGTTTATTGCAACTATTCCTAAACTCGTTTTGTTATCCAACATGAGAAGTGTGAAACCTAACAAAATATAGAATCAAATCATACTATTGTGTAACTATGTTAGGTGAAAAGGCTTAAATTCCTACCAAATCTATTATGTAGATATTTTTAGTTGCACTTATTAGCACAAGCAGGGTTGCACTACATAGAATTTTGCACCATCTAAATGACATATACATACACCTCTACGCTTATATCTACTGCGGCCACTACAGACTATCTACACCTACTTTCTACCGTTGCAGCATAGTGCAAAATATAGGAAAATTAAAGATCGTATGGACAAACCTCCCTTCGTTGTAACAACTGGTCTATAGTAACTCACAGACTTAAAATCGGGTAGAAGACTACCATTAGTTATTAATGTTGGTGAGTGCGATTCGGATACGCATGTTATACGACCGGAAATACGTGAGCCTACTGGGGGCACACATGTTAAGGTACGAAGAGTACGTTTATTAAACATTTAATATATAATTACTTTTTATTAAAGGTTTAATATGCTTCACATAATAATTTAAATAACCGTTAGTTACCATTATATTTTATAACTAACTTAACGACAATTTAAATGTAAATTGGAGGGACTAAAATTGACAAAACCCAAACCTTATAGGACTTCCATTGTGGCCGACCCATAAGAGGGATCTAGAAGGGTTTTTGGGACCAATTTTAATAATTAAGGAAAAGATATTGTGATAAGAAGGGAATTAAACGTTTCCTAGTTTATCTAGATTATTATGACAAAAAGGGAATTAGAGGTTTCCTAGTTTATCTAGATCTAAGGTTTTGGTGCCTATATAAACACCCACCCCTAGCCTCATAATTCATTGATTCACAACATAATCTACAAAATCAATCGGTGCTTTTCTCTTTTCCAAATAAGTTGACCGAATTTCCCTATAAGGGTTTTTAGTTCTTGTTCTTTATCCTCAACCGAATTCGGTTAAACCCCTAAAGGGTTTTGGTGGTTTTTGTTCTCCTCTAGTTCTACAACAAGTGGTTTTTAGTTCTCCTTAAGTCGACAATAACAAAACCTCAATTAAGGTTTTTGGTTCTTGGTTTTCACCATCAACCGAATTCGATAAAACCTTAATTAGGGTTTTTGATTTTTGGTGCAACATTACAAGGGTTGTTTGGTTTTTGGTTCAAGTAAGAAGCATACACTATAGGTGTTTGGAGCTCGTGAAGTTACGACTAGCATTGTTGTGTACTTGTTCGACGTGTTGTGTATGCAACTATAGAGGTGATAATTTAATCACTCGTTTCAAGATCAAGATATTGTTTAATTGAATTTGTCATTAAACAAAGGTTAGTGTTTTCTCTTTATGTATGTGTGTTAATTCTTGATATGAAACTAGATCCATCCGCTGTGTACTCATAGTAAATGGTTTACTAGTTTATAAAATCCTAACAGTGGCATCACGAGTCAACTCGTTTAGTGTTATGGGTTACACACTTAATAAAAAATGCTAGATCCAGTTAGGAAAATCTTTTATTTATTGTTTTGACCAAAAATTATGGCAATAATATGCAATTCTTGCCATAAAGAATAATTAAAACCTAGAATCTTGATATTATTACTAGTTAATATAGATTAAAAGGAATAGATCTAAAATTAAAAGTTAATTAAGTTTTCTCTTTTTCTATTCTTTTTTCGGCCTTAAGACTTATGCAATCATACTATATGATGCATGTGACGATCTAGGTACTAAGCTGAAAACCTAGTGAGAGTCTTTTGGTTTTTCGGTTAGGAAAGACTCGTTATGAGGACTTGGGGTATTATTTGATTTACTGCTTTCGATATAGAGTCTGTCTTCATCTCATCCCCTCTTTCTATCTGTTTATGTGCTTATATGTTAATATTCCATGTGACTTGATACTATATACAAAGACTTTTGAAATTACAAATGGACTAATACTTAAAGAGAAACTTGTTTTATTTAAACTAAAGATTATGAGTTTATGTGTCATTCGGGTGTGGTTATCTATAATGTTGCGCTTAGAAACGTAACTTCCCACAACGAACGTACTCGAATCTTGGTTTAAATTTTCTATTAAATTACACACATAATTATAAACACCTAGTGACCTGCTATGTGTTATTTTTAAAACTTGTTTTTGGACAAATAAAACGGACGTTAAATCTATGAAACTTGTTTTTTTATAACTTGATTTGATTTTTGAAGTCTTATGTGTCAACCTGGGTTCGGCTTACATCCGATAATCATGGCCTATAAGGTTTTTTCATGAAGAGACTAAAAAATATAAATCAACTTATAATCCGATTAAAATATTAAAGTTTTTATGCTTTTATCATATGATGAATCGCTACTGTATCATGGCTTTATTGACCATGGCTTTAGTGGACTTCTAGGATTAAATTGATCTTTAATCTTTTCCTACGCCACTACATGCTTCGGCATATGAGGAAATTAATGGAAGAACTTGTGTCTTCGGACACATGCGGGAGTACAATATAGGGTTTGATCAATTTGTAATGTTTCCCGTGATATTAGAACACCTAAAAACCTAAAAAGTTAACAAATAGTTTTTCTTAACTAAGTGTTACAAAAATGTTTTGCATGCTTCTTTGTACACCATTTTGACACATGTTTTCATAAACTTATGTGTAATACCCCTATGTGAAATTTTAAGTCTATGCCAACCAAACTAAGAACACGTGTATTTGGTTTGACTTCTCTAGTCAGACCTCAGGGCCTTTCCAACCCATGGTAAATTTTTTCTATATGTTAGATCTATGTCAATTTTTGCAAGTTTTTTTTGGGGGACTTAAATCAAGTTACCTGGTCAGACCTCAGACCCGAGGCATAAGATGAGACAAAACATGTACATGAAATTACTGTATGATTTACTAAAGTCATGTGTCTCATAAATCTAAGAGTTGCATTTCAATGCAATTAACGCACGCCGCTTACCTCTTGCCCTACTTGTTTACACGCTGGTCAGACCTCCGGTAATAAGTGGGAGGTCAAGTTGGATCTTAGTCTTATTAGTAATTAATTGGGTAGTTAATTCTTTTAAGAATTTAATTATCGAAAATACTAAAATTGAACTTTCTATGTTCTGATTAATTGTGTTATTACAACATAATTCGTAAATGAAAGTTTGTTTTCTTAAAAAGACATAGTCTCTTTCCTTGTAAGAAGAGTGAGAAAAACTAAGATAGGATTACAATTGAAATTTTCTCATTATATTTAAAGTCTCTTACAATCTTTCGTTACCCTTTTTTGGTTATGAAATAATTAAAAGATAAAATATTTTGTGTAACTAGAGAACATTTTGTCTATAGCTACCAAAATAATAACATCTTGCACTTGTCAAGACAATGTATGAGTTTTAAATGTTAATAAGAGGAATTCTCAATAAACCGCAATGAGTAAAGAAAATTACTAGCAGGTCTTCTAGGTATTTTTTTTCTTGGACTCATTTCATTCCTTATAGTGCTAAACACCCTTGTGGCTAGGCAGATCGATAAAGGAGGAATTGCATGCTAAATGTTCAAGTTAGTGAAAGCATGGATGGCTAGTCCCTGATCTACATAAGTAGAACTTCATATACTCTATTAAATACCTAAGTACATTACTACTTGTAGGCATTCTAAGAGAGTAGGAAAGTAAATAAACCGCTATTTGCTTTCTACTAGTGATGTAACACTTACAATGTTGACAAATCTAGTGGGAGCCTTGTGTTTTCTTACTGAAATGACATTCATGTAATGTTGTCAAATTCAGTGGGAGCTACAAGATTTATTTCCTTGTTAGTTACCCATATTATTTCTAGCTTGCTTTGAAATAATTCATTACTTTCCGAATATGAACTACCGTAGTTTTAAGGAAAATTGCATTTTATTTTAAAGATAACACGTTGCCTTTCTGATGTTGCTTTCTGAAACGTTATCTTTAAAATAATAATCCACAATTCCTTATTAAACGTTATGGTTCAAAATCTACTTGTAATATCTATGACACTATCATATTGTTTATACAAGCGAGCGCTTGTCGTATTGTTTATCTACATTAGATAATGTTGTGCCATACACAAGTGGAAGAAATCTTAAGTGTGTGTAAGGAACAACATATAACAATATGATTATTGATTTCTCTTGACCGCAAGGTAAGAAAGCTAATAATTATACTAGGACTTAAACACACAAGATGTTTGTTTCCCTATTACACTTAAATGTCAAGATATAATGTAAAACTACTTCAACATTTTGACTACGAGTTTTAGTCAATATAATTATGGTTAATTTTATAATCATAATTATAAAGTAGGAAATTAACTTGAAATTACTATTGAACTCAAGAGTTTGCGTTCATAACTACTTTAATTACTATAATTATGTTATCTGGTTAAGACATAGATATAAAGTCCTTGAATTTATCAATGACTCGTAACATAAAGTAAGTAGTAAAATTGTTGTGTCTTCTTGTTAACACATAAACATGATGTCCTTGAATTATTCAAAGACGTGTAACATATACTTGACATGTTTTGTTTTCTTGAAACACATGAACATAGAGTTATTGTACTATTCAAAGAAATATACGTTATAGCATGCACTTGGTTTTATAATACTTTGTATTCAATATGGCTCGACCCTATTGGTAAGTATTTGACCTAAAAAGAATTAAGTTATCTAAGGAATTCTGATGTAGTCTCACAATTCTAATACTCATAGAACACCACATGATTATGGTATGTCTAATGTGTTGAAACAAACTATGTTCATATCATTTGATTTCTGATAACTTTAATTGCTCTACCTCCAAGATCTATCAAGGTTAGAAATTCACGTGTGTCATGGATACACTCAATATAGTTCCAACCTAGAAGGTATTCAAGACATTATCTGTTTATCGATTAGATGAAATCCGATTATGTCTTGATTAAAGTTCTTAAATTTGTTAATATCTTATAAAGCATATTATTAATAAGCTAGAGATAAGAACTGTAAAATGTGTTTTGTATTTCTCAATTTATTATTGCTTAAATATTTGGTATTTAGACAATTATCTCTACTTACAAAAGTAAGTGGGAGCATCAAAAAATCTTGAAGATATTCAAGAACAAAATATATAACCTTCTGAATTCACTTGCTGATGTCATACTAAGGTTAAACATGTAAATGTCAAACCAAAGTATAATGTAACTCTCATTCATAAATCCACAAGGATGCCTCATCACTGGAGTGATATTTTAATATCAATGTTGAGGAATGTAAGTTAGAGGGTCATAGTAAACCAACTAACTAATAAGATGAATTATCACATCTTGAATCTGATAAATGTATTAGAACTATGAATGACAAGATGCAGTCCTTAAAAGACAATCAATGTTTTGAGCTTGATTGACCTTTCACCAAATAGTTATACTATGAGGTTAGAATGAGGTTCTTTTGAAGAAAGACTCATAAGGGAAAAATTGTATACATATTAATGCCTGACTGATGATAAGAGTTTTTAATCATGCTCAAACAATTGACTATGATTAATTTTTCTTTTCTACACGCATTAATTATATAAAGATAATTACTTGTCATACATGTTTCATGAATATAGAATATGGAAATTAAGTTTATAACTCTTTCGTTTATGGTTACCTTTGCGAGGACGGTGTGTAATCAAAAGGGTTATGAGTGATGCACATAATCTTTATAAAGTATACAAGATAAAAGAATCTAAATGTGGATTAGATCATGCATCTAGAAGTTAAGATCTTAAGTTTAATTACAATATGATTTTTTAGATTAAATTAAGGATAAATCCTGAATACACTACATCAAGGGGGTAAAGTAGCACTAGTGTTTTTCTTTATAAATCATATGTGTGTAATCATATTAAAGTATCATCCTTTAACTAGATTTAATCCTTAAGATTGGAATATAAATTCACTTGAGAATTTAGGAAATAAAACAAACGACCTTGGAATAAATGCTTATTGAAATAAACATATGCGGTGATTAAGTCCAACACAATGCAATATATCATTGAAGTAAGTCTTAAATGGTATATTTCACTTGAGATAATTTATTACATGGATGGAAACCTTGTGTTTTTAAACTAAGATTTTCATTATGTATATATTATATTGTGTAGAGACCTGGTTAGTTACTTTGCACAAGGGGAGCAAGCTGGACTGACAATCAACAATATCTAATTGAGAGTATCTAGATGACTTTAAAATAAACCCATTTACAATATATGGCCATAGGTTTGTTTTAGAAACACTGATGCTAGAGGGATAACCACCATGAGTTAAAGTATGATTTCATCATTTATATAAATTAATGCTAACAAGATAATCCCCAGCAAAGAGCATGTTGCCATGACACATGAAAGAATGAGAATACGTTACATTTTACAAACTATAAAGATACTGTCTAAAGATTAGGTATACATGGTGACTTCAACATACTACAATAAAAGTATTGTGACATTCCATACTATACACTTGCAATAGTATGCAAATGTACAATACGACACTCATCATATCATATTTACATCTTCACAATTTGTGAATTTGAAACGAAAATTCAGAAAGTTTAAACTTAATGACTATTAGCTTTCTTGTAAAGAAAAGTTGAGAATGTGTGGATTCAACTTACGTAATTAGTCTTATGCATTTCCGGTTTTTATTATTTGAATAATGGAACTGAAAGCATTTGTATTTAAATAATGAATTGACATACTTGGTATGATCGTTATCATTTATACTGTTGTGTTCTATATTTTCATGTTTAATCCTTGAATAATTTTATTATTCTAAAATTGTCCATTGTTAATTAGCAATATGAGAGTATTGTTAAATTAAGACAAATGTGAGTATTTGTTTATACATTTAAATCTGTAAAATTGTTCCACCAAACCACATGTTTATTCATAAAGGAAGCAATATAGACACTCAACCTTGATAATTACTTTTTGATCCTTGTCATGGAGTAAAAATATCAAAAAGGTTTAATTAAACATCCTTAGACTTGAGATGCAAACTAGTTCTGTATGTGTGGATATCATTTTTTGATTATAAGTCAAACGATATCCTGAAAAAGGTAGTTATAAAGGCTATTCTTGGAAGTGATGTGAAGCAACATCCACAACACTTGTAGTCAATAAAGAATTTGTTCCTCTAACTGTCTGATTGCAGTATGATACCATTGGCGCCTCTCCAGAATTAATCAGATAATTGTATGGCCATACGCCAACGTAATTCAAGATGGATTCTAATAACAAATGGTATATCGAATAACATATATAACGAGAAACAAAATAGTTAAAACTATATGGAATGAGTAAGATCCAGTCCATGGTTTAATGCTAGCTGAACAAAGGATGATGATATCAAGTTAATAAACAAAACCATTATGCGGAGATTTTTTTCTTGAAACAACATCTCAAATATTTCTAAGTTGATGGCAATAGCGAGTGTTGCTAGACATTTCCACCACATTACGGTATAAATGAAGTATGGCTACTCCTACTTCCAAGTGGAGCTTTTGGAGAGAAGGGATCGGATACACATGTTATACATCAGAAATACATGAGCCAACTGGGGCACACACGTTAAGACACGAAGAGTACATTTATTAAACAATTAAAATATAATTAACTTTTTATTAAAGGTTAATATGCTAACGACAATTTAAATGTGAACCATATCGACTAAAATTGACAAAACCCGAACCTTATGGGATCTTCCATTGTGGCCGGCCAGATAGAGATCTAGAAGGGTTTTTGGGATCAGATGTTTAATAATTGACACATGGCATAACACAGTAGCATCTGCATGAAATAATTAAGGGAATTAGAGGTTTCCTAGTTTATCTAGATCTAAGGTTTTGGTGCCTATATAAACACCCACCCCTAGCCTCATAATTCATTGATTCACAACATTCTACAAAATCAATCGGTGCTTTTCTCTTTTCCAAATAAGTTGACCGAATTTTCCATAACGGTTTTTCCGGTTCTTGTCTTCCCCTCACCGAATTCGTTTAAAACCCATAAAGGTTTTTGGTGTTCAGGCTTCGAAAAAAATAAACCCTAACCTACTTGTTTTTTGGTTCTTCCTCAAGTCGACAACAACAAAAACCTCAATTAGGTTTTTAGTTCTTGGTTTTTAAAACCTTCAGAATCGAATTTGATACAACCCAATTAAGGTTTCTGATTTTCGTGCAATATAACGAAGGTTATTTGGTTTTTTAACGCAAAATCTACCAACTATTTTCATCTAAGACTATAATCTAAGATTATAATCGGCATATATGTTGATAATGCTAATTCGTGTCAACCAATTTATTCTTGATTTTCTTAATGCCTTTTACGCAATTTGCAAAAGCAAAGACCCATGATTATGCATCAATAGTTTTATATGGAAAAAGGTGAGAAAAAACCTCAACTTACATGTACATAGGGGTGTCAAAAAAGCCGACCAGACCCGAACCCGAGCCTATTCGGGTCGGGTCACTCAGGTCAAAAAATTTATTCGGGTCAACCCGAATGACCCGAGTTCTAAATAGGGTCGGTTCTCAGGTTGAAATGTTTTGGCTAACTCAGGTTCGGGTCAACCCGATTGACCCGAATAATTTTTTTTAATATAAAATAATAGATTTTGTATTTAAAAAAGTAAATTTTTTTTTGTTTGTCATTTTACTCATATTCGGGTTGACCCGAACCCGAGTTTTAAACAAGGTCGGGTTCAGGTATGGTTTTTTTGAGCTTTGACCCGAATTGACCCGACCCGATTGACCCGAACCCGATCATACTCCCCAATCTTCTTTCTTTTCATCTTTATTACTAGTAATCAAATTAAGGGTTTTGCTAAACTCTGCCCACCGGGCAGATGTTAAGGTGTATTTAATACACACAAATTTTCCTAATTAACCAGAAAATGCATTGAATACATATTCAAATATAGTAATTTATAAGTTCATTTAATGTGTATTCAATGCATTTTCTTGTTAATTAGGAAAGTTTGTGTGTATTAACAACACCTTAAGCTCTGCCCGATAAGTAGAGTTTAGCAAAACCCTCAAATTAAAGCTTCAATCAAACCTTAGTTCTTTTTCCGGTCTTTATGTTAAAAGCTTCTAAAAACTAGTCTAAAAGGTCGTCTTTTTAGTAGTTTGCATTAAGCCATTAATAAAGCCAAATAGAAGCCTCATTCTCAGTAATATCAAACATCTTTTTTTTGTTTGGATTTTCAATAGGATTAGTAAATAATCCTAGAAAGTAGAAAAACATTTATGATGCTTTGTAATTGTCTTACTTAGCTCTTTGCTTTGCTTTATATATAATAAAACCATTCGGGAAAAAAACATTTTGCTCTAAAAGTTAAAATGCTAAAAAGGACATGAAAAGGTAACCATATCAGCTTAAATTCTCAAATTTTAAGTAAGTATTAAACTTAAATAGGCTACAAAAGTTGTGCACAATCTGTAAACTCATAAACCCCATAGGAAAATAAGTATTAAACTAAAATAGGCAAACCAAATATTAAAAAAAACAAAAGCCTACAACACAAAATCAAAAAAAAATGATAAACGCACAATTGATGTGGTTACAAAACACATAGTCTCGTTTTGTAAGTATTATGTTTTGTCGATCGATTATTTTTAACGTAAATTATTTAATGCTCAAATGAGCCTTACGCCCACAAATCGGGTTTTGGTTTACTAATATACCTTCTAATAGTCTCTCTTAATTCAAGCGGCGAAATCGTGAAAGCTCGAATTGAATGTGAAAGTTAAATAAACATTAAAGCAACAAAAGTTATGTTGACGAAGACGGCCGAGAGCAAGTGGAGACAAATCTTCATCTGCAGCCGCAAAAGCAAAATAAAAGCGGTAGCAAAGCAAAAGCAGTAAAGCATATTATTAATTTTGATGACCAAATCCTAAAACATACGAAGATTAATCTTCATCAAGCAACAACATAAAAAGCAAATAAATTGTTAATACAAATAAACCGTAAAAACGTTTATTTATATTCTACGATCTATCCGTGTTTTGTCGATGACAATCATAAAATCATTAGAAGTAGAAAATAAA
>BQNB010002977.1:30000-50153 GCA_026074375.1 Tanacetum coccineum
ATATTAATTTAATTTAATTTTGACTTGATTTTTCTGCTTCATAGTATAGACAAGCAAAAGAACCCGCGCGTTGCGGCGGGACTAATTTTTTCCCGAATAATTTTTTTTACGTTTCGGGGTTTTTTTTTGGGCGATGCGTTATGACGGGGCTAATTTTTAATATTTTCTTTTTTTGTATGATTCGGGGAAAAAAAATTGCGTTGGGACGGGCTAATTTTTTCCCGAATATTTTTTTTTTTGGGACGGTTTTGTAAATTTTTTTACGGGAATTTTTGTGTAAGAAAATCGTAAATAGTTAAAAGGTGAGGGTCCCGTTTTGTATTTTTTTTACTTTGGGCCAGATTTTAGGCTATTTTTTTGGTTTTTTTTTTGCTAATTTTTTCCCGGATATTTCCTTTTTTTGTATGATTCGGGAATTTTTTTTTTTGCGTTGGGACGGGTTAATTTTTCCCCGAATATTTTCTTTTTTTGGGACGGTTCGATATCTTTTTATATGGCTTATGTGTTGGGCCTCATGTTTAGAGTGTTGTTTTTTTTTTGCTATATGGGTTTTTTTAATATAATGGGTTGTACGTTTGTGACCATATCGATTATTTTAAAGTTATTAGGTATCGAAGATATTTCCGCGGGTATTTTTTTATCTGAATAAATCGGAACTTTTGTAATATTTTTTTTCCTCCTACTTTGTGCTTACAAATTTTGAAAAAGAAAAAAAAAACAAAATAATTAAAAAAAAAAACCAAAATCGGGCTGGCCCAAAATGGGAGCCCGTTACTATAGCAAAGTGGCCCAGTGTCAAAACGACAGTGCATTTGTCACTCAATGTGTATATTAGTAATTACGGAACAGTGCTTCTAAGACGTAGAAGCTTAGTAACCGTTGAATCATCTGCACTCCTGCTAAGAAGAGTAAGCTTAGTTCTCGTTGGATGAATATGCATAACTCTAAAGTTGGATGAATATGCATAACTCTGACTTGTGTTAATCCTAGTTTCAGTAGTTCTAAATTTTTAGACTGTTTATTTTTGTATGGCAACTTAATGGACGCAATTTGAAATTTATGTCTGAATTTCTGGTTTTAAGTAATATATGTTTAACACGTTAACAAAAACATAGTACTACATTTGAAGATAATTAAAAAAAAGTAATCAACAGTTTGAAGTCGAACATTAGATATACCCAAAGTTTTAAAAAGCGCGTCATGACGCCGTTGATGCGGCGTCAAGACGCGAAGCATGACCTCCACGTTACGAAATATACTAAGACGTCGACTGCAGGCGTGTCGTGAGATGAAGCGTGGAAAAAACGCGATAAGGCGTGACGCGTGACGCATTTTTTTATTCAATTTTGATGAAAAAAATTCGAAAAAATAAAGAAGATTATATGTAAAGATAATTTCTTAACTTTATTTCTTATGTTTAACATTTTTGTAAACTCGATATACATGTTATATAATGTAATATAAATATAGAAATATTTACATATTTTGTGTCATTTAAGTTATGCCAAAAAAACCATGACTCCGCAATGGCTTATAAGGCATGAAGCTTGACAATGACGTAACACCACACCTAACACTATTTATAACCTTGGCTATACTTAATAGGGTAGGTTATAAAGACCCTCCTTAAAAAGTCATTTGTACCCCTATGTTTTTTCTGATTTTTTATTTTTTAAAAATTGTATTTTATTTTTATATTTTTGTTTATGCTATAAAACTGTGAAACGCGAAGTGCGGAATAAAAAATATAAAGTTTAACAAGTCAAAAGTATTAAACTGTTAAAACTACTTAACAAAACTGATAAAACACAGTTTTTGTACTGTAAACAAGAAGATAAAATGACAGAAAAAGTACAAAATAGGTACTTTTTCTGTGAGGCAAAGGGTACCAATAGTATTAACCATACTTCAAGGGTTATACTTTGTTCTATTTTGCACTCATTTGGCTATGTCTATGACATTACTGAGTTCCTATATATGGGTAGACATTACTTTTGCTTTTTTCTTTTAATATTTCAGTATGTACTTGTTTCATCTTCTTATGTCAATCTCCATCTTTTCTACAAGCCTTCAACTTGTCAAACATAAATTTCTATCTACCAAAAATTTGAAACTATATATCAACTTTTAAAACATAGAAAAACTAAAGACATAGGACACAGTTTTCATTTCTCATATGAAATTTCTATCTACCACTATTGTGATGATATTGATATAATGATTTAAATAATCAGACATAGTAGTATTATTTTAGAGATTGCTCATGAAATATCTTAACTCTGCCACTTTTTTTCTCACAATATATTATCAGCAATGTTATGTTGTCACAATTTTCTTACGGAATTACTCGTTATGTGTGTTTAGGGTCATCCAAACCCACAAAACGGCCTTGTATGTGTCATGTTGTCACAATTTTCTTACGGAATTACTCGTTATATGTGTTTGATCTTTTCTTGAGATTCAAAAGAATTTTATTAATATAAATTGCCCCTAATAACTGTTTAAAGTTAAAATAAAAAGGCTTGTATTACAGAGTAAACTTAGAGGGAAATTTGCAGTTATGAGTTATGACAACGAAGTACCACTTATTTTCAATGTGACTTACATACGTGGAATATTGTTAAGGTGATGTTTTTTTTAAATAACTCTTAACATCGTCTTAATCTGACTCATACGGACGTGATCAGATGTTTGACTCAAAAGGTGTGTTTGTTTCTTTCATATCATTAAGATGTGGTAAGAGGCTATAAAGAGCGTTTGTAATTTTTTTACCCTTAAAGTAAAAAGCAAAAACCTCTTATTAAACGGAGAAATGGTGTCTTAACACATCTTAATGAATTTTATTTTTATACTCTTTTTCTCTTTTGTTATGAATTTTCTATTTGGGTGTTTAAATACGAATCTAAATGTCTACTGTAACACCCTCAAAAATCACAATGCAGCGGAGTACCACTTTGGGGTGCTACTTCATAATACACAGCGCTAGATACAAGAGAACGACCTCTAAATGTGTCGTTTGTAAAACAATCTCGTTGATTTTCTGAAATCAAAATAATAATTGTCCCATAATTGCATCACCATGAAAAACTTGAATGTAAAGACTCCAATGCACATCAAATAATCCAAGCATCTAATTCACCTGAGAAAAACATGCTTAAAAGTGTCAACATTAAAGTTGGTGAGTTCATAGGTTAGTTTAAATATGAATGTAAGTTTCAAACAAATATATTTACCTGCATTGTATCCATGTTTCTTATTAGGACATACAAGTTTTCAGGAATCATGTACATATAAAACCTCAAAGGGTATATATTATTGTAATTGTGATTTGTACATTAGATTGTATGTGTATTTATACTAATGTCATGAATTAGAGAATAAGCAACTAACACATAACCTAATGGGTACGACCCATCTATATAATGAGACCGTCTCATCTAATCTAGTTTGGTCTAACACGCCTCCGCAAGCTAAGGACAAGCAACAACTTGCAGCTTGGATCTTACAAAGAGGAACCGAGAAGTTGGTAATGGCTTTGTAAAGATATCTACAATTTGATCATGTGTAGATATATGTTGAACTCGAAGATCTCCTTGAGCAACCTTTTCCCGAACAAAGTGATAGCCTATTTCCACATGTTTTGTACGCGCATGAAAGATAGGGTTGGCTGACTAGTATGTTGCACCAAGATTATCACACCATAGTATAGGAAGTTTGAAATGGAACAGATTCCAAGCTTGATAAGAAGAAGCTTTGAAGCAGGTGAGCTCAGCAACAGTGTCAGCAAGATCCTTGTATTCAGCTTCTGTAAAGGAACGTGAAACCGTACGTTGTTTACGAGCGGTCCAAGATATAAGGTTTGAACCAAGATATATACAAATGCCCCTCTGGAACCGTCGAAACATCTGAATCTCCAGCCTAGTCAGTACAAAGAAAGCTCAAGAGAATTATCCGCGGAATTTACCTTTCCATAGCATGTTAGTAAAAGCTTGAAGGGTAGAACTAGAAGAACGACGTATGAGCATACCATGTTCAACCGTACCATGAAGATAACATAAAATCCGTTTAACTGCAGACCAATGATTCTCAGTCGGAGCATGCATATATTGACATACATTGTTAATAGCAAAATCTATGTCAGGCCGATATAGGGTAACATATTGTAAAGAACCCACTACTTGTTGATATTTTACTGGATTAGAGAAAGCGGTACTGTCATCTAAACTGAGTGAGCTCGAGGTAACCATGGGAGAAGACACGGGATTGCAGTTAGAAAGACTAGCACTTTGTAATAGCTCCAAAATACACTTCTTTTGATATAAGAGAATGCCGGACACATGCAGAACAATTTCAATACCCAAGAAGTAGTTAAGTGCCCCAAGATCTTTTAATGCAAAAGCATATCCAAGTTGACAAATTATATTGTCGATAATGCCCTTAAGAGTTTTGTCCAAGCAACGAGATTGAGAAGTTAGAAAGCAAGTTTTGGAATCATTCAATGATTGGTGCTGATCATGCTGGATACACTGACCGATTTCATGAGTTGGCAAAGTTGGTTCCACATTTGGTAACTCCTGAGACGAAGTGTGTCACAAGGTACATTAATGGGTTGCCATCTCAGATTCGTGGAATGCTTCGAGCTACTCAACCTGCTACTATTCTTACTGCTGGGATATTGACTGATGAGGTGGTCCGTAGTGGTACTTTAGCTAAGGCTGGTGAGAAAAGGAAAGAAAAGGGATGAGGCGAGTAAGTAAGAAAGTGTTAGAAAAGATGAAAAGAAAGCTAAAAGGGGACGAGGGTTTGTAACACCAGTTCCTCCTGCAAGAGAAAATGAAAATTTTCCAAAGTGCGCTAGGTGTAAGGGTTATCATGCTAGAAAAGGACCATGCCGAGTGTGCTACAATTTCCAAAGGCCGGGTCACATAGCCAGAGATTGTAGATCACCGGTTAGGCATGCAGAGCCGATACGAGCAGTTAGGCCAAGAGATGGGCAGAAAGCTTGTTATGAGTGTGGGAGTTTGGATCACCTACGTCCAAATTGTCCTAGGTGGAATCAAGGACGTAATCAATATGGAAATAAGCTAGCATTGACGGAATATGAACACCCTAGGACAATGAGAACCGATCTAGGGGAAGGCCTTCAATGTGAAATGCTGTTGATGCTCATAGGATCCTTAAGTAAGCTTGACGGGTACGTATTCCTTAAACAATCTCTACGCTACTATGCTTTTTGATTCTGGTGCTGATTTTAGTTTTATATCCAAGAAATTTGCGCACCTATAAATGAGATACTAGTAAAAGCATAACCCCTGGGTGTGGGTATATCCTATACATAACACGGGGTCGATCTTGGATCGGGGCTAGTTTTCTAGAGAGAGAACCTTGATAGAGAATATCAAGAGAGAGATATGTATTATTCTTTGTAAAATGAAATTATGACTAGCATTTTCTTCCAAAGATGGAAGAGCTATATATATTTTTTTAATTAATTATGTACTTACAATATACCGGCGTATTCGTCCCCGACTTAAACCGAAAAACATACTTAATAACTATTAAACCTACGAGCTATAATAAACCAGTTAAAATACACGGGGTGACCAGAGTCTTTTTCTAAATCATAACAATCTCCCCCTAAGGGAGGTCACCCATGAAAATACCAAACCTAATCACTTCAGTCATTGCTCGTAGAACATTTGATATCTCGAAACATTTGGATAGTAATCTTTTGATTTCATCTTAAGCTTGTCTTAGACTGTGATCTTGAGCTTTTATTGAGATCAACGCCAAACATAATCTATACATCATCCTTGATGAGGGATAGCCAACTTGTGCACTTGTGAAGAAAAACATGACCTCAGAGTTGTTGCGAAAGCTTTGTACACCTTATGAGGCTTTCATAACATTCATAACAGGTGTAGTCGGTCTTGGCATTCGGTTATTTACTTTACAAACACAGGAACTGTGAATTTCCATCTCCATCCTCCATCTCATCTTTAAGATATCCTGTAATGAAACAGTTAGTAATAAAGAGAAAATTGATTTGAAAAGACAGACTAAGTGTTTCTTATGAAAGAGTTTTGTAACACTTCGAGAGTTTTGATTGTTTGTCAAATGATCAATAACCGTCAATTCTTATACTGGAACAAGATTGATTCACTGAATCGCACCATCGTTTCTTTCCAGTTGTCACAAGATTGATTCTTATAGAATCGCACAAGTCCCGACCTACCTAGAGCTGTTTGATGTTGCTCTAGCAGGATTTTCCATCTTCATTGTGAAAAACCATCCGTATCACTCGGATTTCTGGCAATATCACAATGATAATGTGATAGGACTGCTAGGATAGACTTGGTTTCCACATGTGTGAAAGACAATAGAATGGATATGGGTCCTAATGAGATTAAGTGACGATCTACTTGGCTCTATACTCCATAGTGTCCGTTTTGGAGTTTAGTAATGGAGCTGGAGCAACTGCTACCCTGTTCAATATCACTAACTCGGAGTGAGAAAGTCCGAATAGATAACGTGTTAATTCTCCGTTAGAAATGAAACGAAAATCTTTAAAGATTTTTGCTGCTAGTGAGGGATTGTGCATTGGCATCACAGGGTCCATTGATGTCCGATCTTCAATGTCGCAATCATCTAGTGATCCTGAGGCAGCATATGAAATGACCACGTTGTCTGCCTAAGAGAATGGAGGGCTTCTTTCTTTAACCAAATATCTCTACGATCCTTTTAATTCTTCAACCCCTTCAGTGCTTACCGAGACTTCATGACTAGAACCTTGTTGGGTTTATTCCAGTACTAGCTCCATCTCAGTCGGCACTTTTCCTTTATTCTCACTTTTACTCCTTTTTCATGTCATACCTAAGGACTGTCTATATCCGTAACTAAGTGGATTGTCCCTGTGTATATTCCCTCCGGTTATGGCTGGATCATTGAATAGTACCTAACCCATACCACCTTATAACTCCAAATAAGTAAAATGCCTGGTCGGTCTTTTGGTACAGTTCTTCATTTCCATAAAACCGATTGAAAATTCATAATGTACTTACGAATATAAAAATCAAAGCGTTAGTACATCGATTGTTTTTTGACTATTTTCACAAACGCTCCCCCTCAAAATGTGCTTCCGGTATTCGAAATTTTTTAGCACTTTGGGCGAGTATAGAGTCCTCATAATCACTGATCTTTAATATACACATATTTTAATCACAATTGTCTCCCCTTAACACAAATTTTTACCCTTGACATTTTGATATCAATTGATTTGAAATATGTTATAAAATTTGAGAAAAGTGTGTCCTTAACATCACAAGTCGTGTATGAAACATATAACTGCTCCCCCTCAACGATGAGGGGATATCAATTACACCCTACACTTAATCATCAAGAGATTACAAGCACTAATGTACAAGGTATATTATTCACAATAAGAATAAGATTGACCTTTTATTGTAAGTCTGTCGTCACGTTGTTCTGTTGATCAGCCTGTAGTCAATATCTCTTATTCGTCCTCCAACAAAGCTTTCTAGACTTCGATAGATCCTTCTGATCTGTAGTCTTTTCTCGATTGCTGTGATGAAGTCTTTGCTTCTTCTCTTGTCATCCTCTGACCACTTCCTAGTCCACCCATGCCCTTATTGTACTCGAACAGATGAAAGTCTTTAACCATTTGGTCCAGCTTTTCCATGACTCTTGTCAACGTCCCATCACTATACTTGTGAAGCTCATTCAGCCTCATCAGCTTTCTTTGATCATTTCTGTCTCTGTAGACAACTGCTCTTGGCTTAGGGACGATCGTATAGTCTTCTTTGAAGTAATAGTCGGCTGCATCCCAATTAGGACGTTCAAGGTTGATCTTTGTTTGATAACTTTCAATCCCGAGCTGTAAGTCTCCCACACGATTTCTGATCACCAGGTTTCTTATCCACATGTTGACTGCCGTGTGAAGACTAGTCTTGTCTTTTCTTGGCAGATGGTGAGCTTTTCTGCATATTGAGAAGGGAACTATCTTCAAATCATTTGGATGAAGATTTTGTGAAATCCTTTTTCAAGATCTTGTATTCTGATAATCAGCACGTCGAAAATTACTCTCTAGGTAGTTGTATCTAAATTTTCCAAATAACTTTACACTGGATCACACATGAGAATTCGCATCTGAGATCTGACAGCTTCACGACAGAGGACTCACTGGTTGTTGATATAGAATTCCCTTCCCTCCTAACACCTACCAGGAGTGATGCCATAGACAGCACTGATGTCATAATCGCGTCACTCTTAACCCACAACGAAGGAACTAATCTCAAGGCCAAAATCTAGTATCGACGCGGCTTTGAGCTTGGATATGGATAAGGCAATTTTTCGCTCTTTGTCACCTGTCATCAGATATTCCAGATCCTTATTGAAGAAGAATTGTGGTTGAATAGTTACCTGACCTGGTGGACCTCCTAAGGGCAGTGGTTCATACATATTTCTCAGAATTTGATGACCCTCAGGATTACTCAAATCAACCTTATTTGTCAGCAGCTTATGGCATTCATCCATCTGATATTGAAGAAAGACACTGTTCTTGTGAAAGGCTTTAACAAGGTTGAATGCTGGTCCTTCTAAATCAGCTTTGCAGAGCTTCTTCTTTCCCGTTCGTCTGCAGAACCATTTGATGAACGACCCAATATCATACGTCTTCCTTTGAAGCTTGTTTTCCTCCGGAACTTTAAACGTTGTGGCGTATGCATTTGCCCAGTTATGTTCTGGTTCCGGGAAATCATTTGGGGGAATGGTCCATTCTGGTTCAGGTGTAGCAGGTCTCTCGCTTTCTGGAATCGGCTTAAACCACGTAGTGGTCGACACCTTGGGAATGTGAGCGTTGTCAGTGTCCTCCATATCTGAGTCATTCCCTTCATCCTGCTTTGAAATGTCATCTGAAGATTGTTCAGAGTGTTCTGATTCGGGATCAGATCTGTGCATCGAAGAGTCAGCACCAGCATCTCTTGTGTCAGTGATCTGCCATCCAGTTGAGGTGAGAGCTGGATGTTGTTTGGAAGCAGATGCATCAGACTCCGTTGAGCTTCTTGAACTTTGTCATCATCTTTCGAAGGGAGTTTACTGACCCAGGAAGCGGCAGAATCTGATCTTCTTCTCTTTGTAGACTACCCTGGTTTGATCCAGCTGAAGGCCCTTCATCATCATCACTATCCTGCCTTTCTCTTGGTGGTCTTTCCACCTTGTCTGCAACTTCTTATCCATGGCGTCTTCATCCTCATCAAGCTTCCATGAGAGCATGGTATAGACGTAGTTTGGTCGTGTTTTTGTTGGCATACTTCTTCTATTCAAGTGACGAAGAGAGCACTTTTTAGATCAAATTCATCAAGATCAACTTTAAGCAGGTTGACCTGATGGAGTAAGGTCGAATCTTGATTCTCCTCATCCTTGGTTTCCATTTTGGCTTTGGATAATCTCCATCGTACTCTTTTTCAAATTCTTGATTCAGATCAGACTCTGGGCAGCAACACAGAGTATATCTCGATTATATCTGCATTGTGTCGTTCAAGAACCTTAAGAGAAGCATCATCAAGTTAGATCCTAGATTAATTATCAACACCGTAGGACCTGTGGATCTTATATGAAGCCAACACATCATCAGAGTGTCAGATCTTCGTTACATCAGACTAACTCTTGCTCCAATCTTGCCACTCTTAACTGCAGGGCGAAGAAGGAGTTGTATTCAGGAGAGATGTGGTGATTGGTTTAGCTTCCGTGTTGATAGGTGGAGGAGTGACCATAATGACGGCTTGAGAAGATAGACCTTCTGTGAAGGGAGAATCACTGGGAGGAGTTGAAGTTACTTGTCTGATGACAAGATTCAGGAATGGGTGAATCATACTCCTCTCTAACTTTATATTTCTCCTGATCATCTTCGGATGGTTTTGTCATGAAGAAATTGATCCCCAAAGTTAAAAGTCTCATCGAGATTTTGTCATGAAGACTCTAGAACCAGAATGACTAGGGAAGACATAGAGCCAGAATGACTTTCTGGTTTATTATCGATGACACGTTCGTCTGTTATGAGCTTCAGGTTTTCATGAACCTTTGGGTAGGCTGTAGCGAGGAATTCATCATCCATGTGCTCAGGGTTTGGTCCAGCAAGAGACACATGTAATTTTCCAGAGTCTGATCCAGTCTGGTCTTCTTTCATGGGCTCAGGGTCTGGTCCAGCCAAAGCCTCATGCGCCTTCACAGGGTCTGATACAGGAATGCTTACTCCTGATGTTACGGTAGACGAGTCTACTTCACCTTGATCTTTGTCACCTTTAGGAGCAGCGGCTTCTGTTTCACTTTCAGTTCTTTCTGAATCAGACGTTGATGAAGATTCATGGATCACTTTCTCTGATGTGTCATCATCGGGTTGAGAAGAGGGACCAGTTGTCGAATCAGGAGGAGTTTGATCACGCCTAGCAAGGATAAACTGATCAGTAGTTCTTTTCTTCTTTGACAGATCGATCAGGGAATGGGCTACTTGTTCTTCAGTAACAACGGCCTTTCCCTTTCCCACTACTTCATGCAGTTTGGGAGTTGCTTCTGACACTGGATCCCTGATCGTTACTCCTCCAACAGGTGCCCGACCTTGTGGCAGAAAGGCCGGATCCAAGCTGAGCTTGATAGCTCGTTCCAGGTCAGCATCATCACCTTCTCCTTCTCCCTTTTCTTGATGCGTTTCCAAACTCATCTTCTTGGCCATTTCGAGATCAGGATCATCACCTTCTTCTTGAGGAGCAGATTCTTGTTGAGCTTCATCATCTTCGTCAACAAGTTGGAAAGTGGGCTTTCCCTTTCTAACTTTCTGTGGAAGCTTACGCTTGGAAGGTTTCTTTGTCGGAGGAGGAGCTGGCTTGGATTGTTTGACTGGTGTGGTGGTTGTGTGCTTTTTGGGTGTAGCACGCTTTGTTGCAGGTTGCACGCTTGCACTTTCTTGAGGGGTTTTCTTTGTATTCTCAGCAACCATTTCCAGATACTTGGGATAATACGAGGATTGTTGAATGGCTTCAGTTATCAGGGGATCGGGAATTGCCATTCCAAACACTTCAACTGACTCACCTTTAGGGACAAACTTGAGATTTCCTAATATAAAATCATCTCCAGTATGATGAACAGCAGATTCAGGACGTCGATGGATGTTGTTATTGCTTGCCAAGTAGTATATTATCACCTTGGAAAACCGTCCATAAGGAATGAGGAGAGGAGTTACTTTCTTCTTTGGGTTCTTCAGACTGGCGTTGTGACTTGCTTTGTGAAAAATAGCGTCTGGAGTATGCTTGAGTATATCTCTTCCATATCAGTCTGCAATGATCAACATTAGTTTGAGTGTCGATTCCCCACAGCATTTGTTAGGAATGGTGTGTCTGGGTTTGTCACTTGCCAGAAGAAGTTTTCCCTGTCAAGCACTTGTTGAGCAAGGATAGAATTGCATCCCTCCAAGGTTGATTTACAACATAAATTCTCCTCGTAATTATCTCTGGAGACAATTCTTGCTGGGTTCAGGCTATCCCAGCTCATTAACAAATTAGTCACCCATGTCACCCGACGGAGGTAATCAAATGGGTGAGTTGGGTTGACAGGGTGTTATCGCTCTGCTAATGCCTTATGCTGAGAAGATCAACACTTAGGTCGAACCATTTTTCATTGTACTTGAGACAACTATAGAGAACTCCCGAAGGTCTTCTCGTTATATGACATTGTTTTCCAGAACTGTTGCAGGTAGATAGCAGGAACATTTGCTGAGGCAGTGAATGCTTGGAAGAAGTTGGTATTACTCAGGATGTCCACTGATATCTGAAAGATGGGGTTCTTTTGAATCTTTTTTGTGCATTGAAAAGTAGGTTGCTTTTCCCGATTGTTAACCTTAAGAGCGAAGGTACAGTCTGCTCATCTGTTCTTGTAGGAGTTGAGTGGGAACATTTTGTTCTGCCATTGTTATTCTGCAAAAAAGAACATTTACAAAGAAGACAAAAACATTGCTGAGGAACGAAGATTAGAGAGAAATTAGCATTGATAAAAGTCATGTAAAATGTCACGCCGAGAAATAGTGATTAAAAAGATGTAACTCTGTTTGATTTGATAAAATCATACTAATTAACCAACATGATCAATTACTTTATTAACTAAGCTGGATGTGGGTTTTAGAAAAGCAAAAAAACTGGGTCATTCGAGGGCCTTGATAGATTATTAGGCACAACGGGCAAAATATGAAACCTTGTTAAGCCCAACCGAGCTGCCAGGAGAAGCCAACTCGCCGTTAGGAGAATTGAGCAACTGCCAAAAAAGGAGCGTGGTTGAATATTTTTAATGAATAACATATTCGGAACCTAAACCGTCGAGAGACGGCAGTTTACCTGTTGGAATAAAATAATAGAAATTTTATTGAGCAACTCGTGTTAAGACAACCCGCTGTTAGACAACCGCCATTAAGGCAACCCGTGTTTAGGCAACCCGTGTTAGCAACCCGCCGTTAGTAACTTGCTGTTTTAGGCAACTCGATTGTTGATCAATCCGTTGGTTTGTCAAACCCGCCGTTTAGCAAACTCGTATTCGTCAAATCGTGGTTGTCAACCGCCGTTTAGCAACTCGCTGTTGTCACCTGCCGTTTAGGGCAACATCTCTCTCTTTTCCTCCTCCTCCGTTTGATGTTGTTGAGAGAGATGGTGGGGATGCCTAAACGGCAGGTTGACAAACAGCGAGTTGTGCCTAATCGGCCTGGGTTGACAATTGCCATGACGGCCAATTGTGACATTAGCTGAAGAGTAGTGCGCTTAACAGCGGGTTGGACAAAACCAAACGGTTTGATAACGCGAGTTGCCTAAACAGCGGGTTGACTAACAGCGGGTTGCCTAACAGCGGGTTGCCTAACAGCGGGTTGCCTTATGGCGGGTTGTCTAACAGCGGGTTGTCTAAACAGCGAGTTGCCATAATTTTTCTATTATTTTAATCCAACAGGTAAACCGCCGTCTCTCGGCGGTTTGGTGTCTTGAGATTATTGTTTGTGATTCATGCTCTAGTAGAAATGTTAGATGTCAACACCGCTCACTTGCTTTGGGAGTCAGTGTTTGCCTAGAATTCTCCTAACGGCGAGTTGGCATTCTGCCTGGCAGCGGTTTGGGCTAAGTTTCATATTTTGGCCCATTTGGGCCAATAATCTATCAGGGCCCCTTCGAATGACCCAGTTGCTTTTCTAAACCCCATCCGGGCTCCTAGTTAATAAAGTAATTATCATGTTGGTTAATAGTAGATTTTTAATCAAACAGAGTTCATCTGTTTTAATTCAATCGGCAGTTACATGGACTTTTATCATGCTAATGTTCTCTCTGTGTGAACTTCGTTTCTCTGACAATGTGTTGTCTCGTTTCTTCGTTAGAATGTTCTTTTGCAGAATACAATGGCAGAACAAAATGTTCCCACTCAACCTCCTACAAGAACAGATGAGGTCAGACTGTACCTCGCTCTTAGTGGTTAAACAAATCGGGAAATAAGCAAAGACCTACTTTTCAATGCACAAAAGATTCAAAAGAACCCCATCTTTCAGATATCAGTGGACATCCTGAGTAATACCAACTTCTTCCAAGCATTCACTGCCTCAGCAAATGTTCTTGCTATCTACCTGCAACAGTTCTGGAAAACAATGTCATATAACGAGAAGACTGGGGTTTATAGTTGTCAAGTTGATGAACAATGGTGTCGACCTAGTGTTGATCTTCTCTGAAACATGGAAGTCGCGATTACTATGTCAACCCAACTCACCCATTTTGAGTTTACTCTCCGTTGGTGACACGGTGATTGATTTTGTTAATGAGCTGGGATATCCTGAACCTGTAGAAATTGTCTCCAGTATACGGGTGAATTATGTGTATCAACCTTGGAGGGCAATTCTATCCTTGCTCAACCAGTGCTTGACAGGAAAGACTTCTGGCAGTGACAAACCCAGACACCCAGTTCTGCAAATGCTGTGGGGAATCGTCACTCAAACTAATGTTGATCATGCAGAGCTGATATGGGAAGAGTTTACTCAAGGGATCCAGACATTTTTCTCACACAAAGCCAGTCTGAAGAACCCAAAGAAGAAAGTAACTCCTCTCCTCATCCCTTATGGACGGTTTTCCAAAGTGATAATCTATTAACTTGGCAGTAATAAACAAATCATCGACGTCCTGATATGGAGAAGGGGGGGGACTTGCTGTTTTAAATCACACTGAGATGATTATATCGTAGGAATCTCAAGTTTGTCCCTTAAAGGTGATTCAGTTGAAGTGTTTGGAATGGCAATTCCGATCTCTGATAACTGGCCATTCAACAATCCTCTTATTATCCTAAGTATATGGAAATGGGTTGCTGAGAATACAAAGGAAAACCCCTCAGGAAAAGTGCAAGCATGCAAACTGCAACAAAGCGTTGCTACACAAAAAAGCCCACAAACCACCACACCAGTCAAACAAATCGAAGCCATCTCATTCTCCGACCAAGAAAACCTTCCAAGCGTAAGCTTTCATAGAAAGTTAGAAAGGGAAAGCCCACTTTCTAACTTGTTGACGAAGATGATGAAGCTCAAGAAGAATCTATTCCTCACGAAGAAGGTAATGATCCTGATCTTGATACTAGATAAGAAGTTGAGTTTGGAACACATCAAGAAAAGGAGAGGATAAGGTGATGATGTGACCTGGACACAAGCTATCAAGCTTGCTTGGATCCGCCTTTGCCACAAGGTCGGGGCACCTGTTGGAGGAGTAACGATCAGGGACCAGTATCAGGAAAACAACTTCCAAACTGCATGAAGTAGTAGGAAGGGAAGGCCGTTGTAATGAAGAACAAGTTAGCTCATTCCCTGTTCAATCTGTCAAAGAGAAAGAACTATGATTCAGTTTATCTTGTTAGGCGTGATCAAACTCTCCTGATTCGACAAACTGGACCCTCTTTTCAACCTGAAGATGACACATCAGTGGAAAAGTGGAATCCATGAATCTTCATCAACTCTGATGCAGAAAGGACAAAAGTGAAACAGAAAACCGCTTGCTCCTAAAAGGTGATCGAAAGATCAAGGTGAAAGACTGGTCTATCGTAAACCTATCGAGGAGTTGTGAAGCATGTCTCGTAGAGTCAGACTCCTGTGGAGAAAGCATATGAGGCTCTGGCTGGACCAGACCTGAGCCCTGAACGAAGACAGACAGGAATCAGAACTCTGGAAAATTACCTGTGTCTCTTGCTGGGACCAAACCTGAGCACATGGATGATGAATTCCTCGTAACAGCCTACCTAAAGGTTCATGAAAACCTGAAGATCATAACAGACGAACGTGTCATCGATGATAAACCAGAAAGTCATTATGCTTCTATGTCTTCCATGAAAAATCTCGATGACACTTTTAAAACTTTGGGATAATTTCTTCATGACAACAACCGAAGATGATCAGGAGAAATCTAAAGTTAGAGAGAGCTTGATTCCACCATACCTGATTCAGTCATAGACAGTAACTTCAAACTCTCCAGTGATTGCTCCCTTCACGGAGGTCTCATCTTCTAAGCCGTCATTATCTGGTTCACTCCTCTACCAATCAACTGGAAGGCGATACAATCACCACATCTCTCCTGAAATCACTCATTCATCGCCCTTCAGTTAAGAGTGCAAGATTGAGCAGAGATTCTGAAGTGAAGAAGACTGATCACTCTGTAGATGTTTTGGCTTCAATAAGATCCTAAGTTCCTACGGCTGTTGATAAATATCTAGGATCAAAACTTGATGATGCTCTCCTTAGGTTCTAGAATGGACAATGCAGATCTAGCGAAATTCTCGGTGTGCCTAGGCCCAGAGACTAATTCCTGAATCAAGGAATCTGTATAAGAGTCCGAAAGAGATTATCAAAGCAAAAAGGAACAAGGTTAGGAGAAAACAAGATTCAACTTACTCCATTCAGGGTCAACGATAAAGTTGATCATAAAGATTTGATCTAAGAGTGCTCCTCTTCAGTCACATGAGTGTAAGAAGAAGTCTGCCAACAGAAATACTACAACTTCCATCTTATACATGCTCTTATGGAGCTTTGATAGCAGATGAGATGCCCATGGATAAGGAAGTTACAACAAAGGTTAAATGGCCACAAGAGAAGCAAGATAGTGATGATGGTGAGACGATGATGATGATGGAAGACCCTTCAGCTGGATCAAAACCAGGGTTCGGTCAACAAAGAGAGAAGATCGGATTATGCCACTTCAGGTCAGCTCAAACCTCTCCGAAAGATGATGACCAAAGTTAATAAGAAAAACCAATGTGGAGTCTGGTGCATTGCTACAAACAACATCCAGCTCTCTCCTCAACCGGATGGCAAATCACTGACATAAGAGATGCTGGTGCTGACTATTCAATGCACAGATCTAATCCTGAATCTGGACATTCTGAACAATCTTTAGATGACATCCCAATGAAGGATGAAGGGAATGACTCAGATATGGAGGACACTGACAACGCTCACATTCCTAAGGTGTCGACCACTACGTGGTTTAAGCCGATTCTAGGAAAGCGAGAGACCTGCTACACCTGAACCAGAATGGACCATTCCACCGATTGATTGCCCAGAACAGTAGAAAACTGGGCAAAGACATACGCCACTACGTATAAAGTTCCTGAGGAAGAAAAGCTTCAAAGGAGACATATGGGATATTGGGTCGTCATCAAATGGTTCTGCAGACAAACTGGAAAGAAGAAGCTCTGCAAAGCTAATTTAGAAGTCCAGCTTTCAACCTTGTTAAAGCCTTTTCACAAAGAACAGTGTCTTTTTCTTCAATATTAGATGGTGAATGCTCATAAGCTGCTGACAAATTAAGGTTGATTTTGAGTATCCTCGAGGGTCATCAAATTTTGAGAAATATATATGGAACCATGCATTAGGGGGACCACCAGTCAAGGTAACTATTCAACCATAATTCTTCTTCAAAACAAGGATTGGATTTGTTCTTCTGACAGGTGAACAAAGAGCAAGAATTGCCTTATCCATATCCAATCTCAAGCCGCACGTTACCTAGATCTACGGCCTTGAAGAATTAGTTCCATCATTGTGGGTTGAGAGTGAACGCGAATATGACATCAGTGCGGTCTATGGCATCACTCACTGGTGGTTTAGGAGAAAGGAATTCTACATCAATAAACACAGTGAGCCCTCTGATCGTGAAGCAGTCAGATCGCAGATGCGAATTCTAAGTGTGATCAGTGTCAAGGTATTCGAAAAATACGGATACAACTACCTAAGAGAGATAATTCTACGCCGTGCTGATTACCAAGAGTACAAGATCTCAGAAAAGGATTTCAGAAATCTTCATCCAAATGATTTTGAAGATCTGTTCCTACTCAATATTCAAGAAAAGCTCAACCATCTGCCCAAGACAGACAAGACCAGTCTTCACACAGCAGTCAACATGTGGATAAGAAACCTGGTGATCAGAAATCGTGTGGGAGACTTACAGCTCGGGATTGAAAGTTATCAAACAAAGATCAACCTTGAACGTCCTAATTGGGATGCAGCCGACTATTACTTCAAAGAAGACTATACGATCGTCCCTAAGCCAAGAGCAGTTGTCTACAGAGACAGAAATGATCAAAGAAAGCTGATGAGGCTGAATGAGCTTCACAAGTTTAGTGATGGGACGTTGACAAGAGTCATGGAAAAGCTGGACCAAATGGTTAAAGACTTTCATCTGTACGAGTATAATAAGGGCATGGAGACTAGGAAGTGGTCAGAGGATGACAAGAGAAGAAGCAAAGACTTCATCACAGCAATCGAGAAAAGACTACAGATCAGAAGGATCTATCGAAGTCTAGAAAGCTTTGTTGGAGGAAGAATAAGAGATATTGACTACAGGCTGATCAACAGAACAACGTGACGACATCGTCATTACAATCAAAAGGTCAATCTTATTTCTTATTGTGAATAATATACCTTGTACATTAGTAGCTAGTTAATCTCTTGATGGTTAAGTGTAGGAGTAATTTATATCCCTCAACGATTGAGGGGGAGCAGTTATATGTCTCTTACACGTCTTGCGAATTAAGGCCACACTTTTCTCCCAAATTTTATAACATATTTAAATCAATTGATATCCAAAATGTCAAAGGGTTTAAAATTTTTGATAAGGGGAGAAAATGTGATTAAAATATGTGTATAATATGTGTGTAATAAAGAACACAAAAAAAATGATTATTAGGAACTAATATGCTCCGCTAAACGTGCTAAAAATTTCGAATACCGAAGCACATTTTGAGGGGGAGCGTTTCTGAAAAATGTCAAAAATAATCGAGGTACTAAACGCTTTGATATTTATATCATAAGTACCTTAATTGAATTTTCAATTGGTTTTATGGAAAGGAGAACTGTACCAAAAGACCGACCATGCATTTTACTTAATTGGAGTTATAAGGTTGTAAGGTTAGGTTACTAATACATTGATCCAGCATAACCGGAGGGATCTGTACCAGGGATAATCCACTTGTTCGTGTGGAAGTCACTTAGGTATGACATGAAAAGGAGTAAAAGTGAGATAAGGAAAGTGCCGACTGAGATAGAGCTAGTACTAGAACAAACCCAACAAGGTTCTAGTCATGAAGTCTCGGTAAGCACTGAAGGGGTTGAAGAATTAAAAAGAATTGTAAGGATAAAGGGTGTGAGAAATGAATTCCCTTCATCCACTTAGGGCAGAAAACTGGGTCAATTCATATGCTTGCCAGAATCACTAAGATGATTGCTGACATTGAAGACTCGACCATCATGGCCAGTGATGCAATGCATAACCGACCCTAGCCACTCAGAATCTTTCAAAAGATTTTGTTTATTTCTCACGGAGACTAAACACAGTTATTTATTGATTACTCCTCGAGTTTAGTTGATATTGAAGGTGGCTGTTGCTCCAGCCTTCGATTTCCTAGAACCAAAATGCACTATTGAGTCTAGAGCCAAGAGATCGTTAATTAATCTCATTAGGACACATATCAATTCTCTTGTCTTTCACACACTGTGGAAACAAGTTATCCTAAGAGTCCTACGCATTATCCTTGTGATATTGCCAGAACATCCGAGTGAAACGATGGTTTTTCACAATGAAGATGGAAAATCCTGCTAGAGCTAACATAAACATGTCTAGGTAGGGTGACTTGTGCGGATTCTATAAGAATCAATCTTGTGACAACTTCAAAGAAAACGATGTGCGATTCTGTATGGATCATTCTTGTTACAGTATAAGAATTGACGGTTATTGATCATTTGACAAACAATCAAAACTTCTCGATAGTGTACAAAATTTCTTCATAAGAACCACTTAGTCTGTCTTTTCAAATCATAATTTTCTCTTTATTACTAACTGTTTCATTTACAGGAACTATCATTTAAAGATGGATGGAGTGGAGTATACCCAGTTCAGTAATGTTCAAGTTAATAACGAATGCCAAGACACGACCTACACTTGTTATGATGTTATGAAAGACCTCATAAAGGTGTCAAAGCTTCCGCAAACTCTGATGTCATGTATTCATTCACAAGTGCACAAGATGGCGATCCATTACAAGATGATGTAAGATTATGTTTGGGCGATGATCTCAAGAAAGCTCAAGATCACAGTCAAAGACAAGCGTAAGATGAATCAAAAGATTACTATCCCAAATGTACAAGAGATCAAATGTCTACGAGCTAAAGACTGAAGTGATTAAAGTTTGGTATTTTCAGGGTGACCTCCCTTAGGGGGAGATTGTTAGATATTAGAAAAAGACTCGGTCACCCCGTGTATTTTACTGTTTACTATAGCTCGTAGTTTAATAGTTAATAGTACGTTTTTTGGTTTTAAGTCGGGTACGAATACCCGGTATATTGTAAGTACTATATATAGCCTCTTCCAACTTTGGAAGAGGCAAGCTAGTTATTATTTCATTTACAAAGAAACACATTTTCTCTCTCTAGAATATTCTCTCTAGTGTTTCTCTCTCTAGAAACTAGCTAAATCCAAGAATCGAACCCGTGTTATGATATAGGATATACCACAACTTCCAACTGTTTAAGAACATGAAGTCTATGCATTAAATCCCTCCTATTTGATAAAGTCTCATCAGAACAAACCCCACTATCC
>BQNB010002977.1:50868-85269 GCA_026074375.1 Tanacetum coccineum
GAAACGAATCTGTTCCCCATCTTCCTCTTCAACTACGTTATCTAATCCATCTCGGAATCAAACCCGTAATTTGGTATCACCATCTTCCTAAGTTTATACTCCTACCCCACCTTAGATATTTGAAATAGGGAAATGTTTAGTTAAGATACATCTCGGAATCAAACCCGTAATCTGGTGCGTTGGTTAACCCAAAAGGCATAACCGTAGACTCAAAATGTATGTATCTCATTCGAAATGCGGCCTTTGGAATGGCATCCTCATGCACTCGTAGCTGATGATATTCTGACCGAAAATCTATCTTTAAGAAAGGACATGATCCTCATAACTGATCAAACAAGTCATCAATCCTAGGGAGTGGATAACGTTTTTTTTAAACAGTTAATTTATTCAACTCCCTATGATCAATACACATGCGAAAAGAACCATCCTTCTTCTTCATGAATAACATAGGTGCTCCCCACGGAAAGTGACTAGGTCATATGAAACCCTTGTCTTCTAACTTTTGAAGTTGTTCAGACAATTCTTGTATTTCTGAGGGTGCCAAATGATATGGAGACTTCGCGACCGACGTCGCTCCAGGAACTAAGTCTATACGGAACTCAACTTGTCGATGCGGTGGTTATCGACAAATCTTCCGAAAACACATCAATACAATCGCACACTACGGGTATATCACTTATTCTAGGTTCATCTACCTTATCGTTCATTAGGGCTTTGGTGGCTCCCAAGGTACGTTCCCTATGAACTTGAAGTATCTTATCACCTTCCAACGGTATTCTAACCACCTTATCATAACATACTATCACAAACTTCCTCATGGACAACCAGTCCTTTCCCACAATTACATCAAAGCTTCCACTACTCAACGGTATAAACGAACTTCAAGGGTTACGAACAATCGAATAGGATAACAAACGAATATCGAGTCAAAGGCTAGAATACATATGGGGGATTTCACATATGCAAATAAACGCGGATCAATTGACATAAGTATCCTTTGAAAGAAAGGATACTGATATGTGTTTAATTACACATACCATTTTTCATATTAAGCGGACTTAAATGAATAAAAACGTACCAAAAATACATTTCAATACCAAAGACAGAAATTTTTGTACCAATTATCGACATTACTCGAGCGACCAAATTAAATAATGTTTTTATAAAAATCAATTTAAAATAAAGAAGTTACTTTAAGTATAAAAATCATTTTAAAGAATAAATAAAATTGTTTAATGTAATCTTTATTAAATTCATTCTGGTTGTCTGGTATTTGCACAAATATACATCTTTTATACCCCGTTAAACACTATTAAACGGATTGAAAACGGAGCAAAAACGGGTAATTACGAGTTTGTCACGATAAAGAGTGCTTATTATTCAAAATCAAGACAAAGTCGTGAAAAGACCCCGAGCATGCCATTGGAAAGAGCACGGAAAAGCGAGTTTAACGGTGCCTTCATCTTTTATTGGGCCAACCCGACACCATTTATATGGGTCGGACCAACCCATACTTATTTGTAGCAAACACTGGTCCAAGACCAAGTATCCAAGCCTTATACAAAACTCGGTCCAATTGTGAATTAGACCTATGAAAGAATTCGTCCCAGCGTAAAATAATACAAATCAAATATAATGGAATGAGAACAAGTAATGGAGTAACTAGGGATCACATGACATCTAAATTAATTCAATTCCTATCACGTGACACCGCACTAATGAAAAGGGGCAAATGAAATTGTTACACGTGGCTATGGAAAAAGCTAGTACTCTCAATATCAATTTGCAATTCATGAGGGATGATCCAACGGACATAATGTGCTGCGTTGATTTCAAGCAATAAATAGGGACACGTGTTGCGATTTCACCGGTTTGATTTTCCTTTAATTCTCTGCGATCCGAGGTATACCGCACGGACGCTTATGATTGGATGATTTATTCCCTAATGATTGGGATGAAGTTACATTTTTACCCCCTCACCCCTATAAATGCACACTTGCCTCCCCTCATTTTGGACGATCTAGTTAGTTAGTTTTTAAGTTTTTAGTATTTAGTTTCTAGCTTATTTTAAGTTTGTAATAGCTTATTTCAGAATTTGGTGCTTATTGTACTAGCTTATTTCGAGTGCTTATTAAGATGATGTAATAAGAATGGTTTGAAGTTTATTGAAGATTTTGTTTTGCTTATTTGGTTCTTATTTTCTCGTTTCTCTTTTTCTTCGTGTAGCCTATTCAATAAGCTGTGTTTCGTGCTTATTCTCGCGACTTATTATTATCAAAAGCTTTAAAAAAGCTTAGAAAATGATTCCTAAAAGCCCTTAAAGCTCATTCGAATCATTTTGAAAAGTTTTTAATTACTTTACGAAATAATAAGCTAGAATAAGCTCAAGTTTAGCTTATTATTGAGCTTAATAAGATTTTGATTGATTAGAAGTTCTTATTATCTACTAAGATTAGTTTCTAAATAGCTTATTCGGTTTTGAGTGGGCTAGTATTGTTGGATAAAACTTTTGTGAGCTTATTTGCTTATTCATTTAGAAATTTGAGTAGTTGAATGCTTTTAGCTTATTTTAATCTTTTCTTACTATTTTTTCATTTGCTAATTGATTAGCATAAATGCTTATGTCGTTTAGGTTTAGCTTATTAAGTAGATTTAATTTCGGATCTCGTTTAGCTTAAGTCGTGATAGCTCATTTTCTTTATTGTTAGTTTTTGCTTGATCTATGTGTTTAGTTCGTTATAGATTATGATTATCCGTTTTTCTTAGTATTCTGGCTTATTTTAGAATGCTATTTGAGTTTGATAGTTTTTTCGTTTTCATTTCAGAAAGGGGTTTGAGCTTATTCGATTTTAGTTTGATTTTGTTTCATTGACTTAGTTTCTTAGTAGCTTATCCCATTGTGCTTAGTGAATTTAGGATCTGATTTTAAAAAGCTTATTTTGTGAAAGTGCTTATCTAATTAGAGCTTATTACATCTTAATTCGTTTGGGCTTAGCTTGGTGTGAAAAATTTAGCTGGGCCTTATGTTTGATTAAGCTCACGTATAGGGTTATAATTTGGGCTTGCATTGTACTTGCACATTGGGCCATGTTATGTTTGGGTTTTCGTTTGTTAATTTCTGGCTTGGGCCTCGTTTGATTTATTTATGGGTTAGCATTAGTTTATAGGATTAGGGTGCGCAGGAAATTGTAACAAAATAAGAGAAGTTGAAAATTTTATTAACTGTTCATATCTTAACAAGTTTTGTTTATGATTTGTAATTTTTTGGTTATGTATTCTCATGAGGCGCGGGCTTAAAGGTTTATTTAAGCTAGATAGAATTTATTTATTTTCTTTAGCTAAATAAATCAGGTGGTATTCTTTTAATTAGAGGACTCATTGCAGTTAGTTCCATTTTCGTTTCCTTTTTTGATACTTAGAGAGATTTTATTTATATTTTTGGCGTATTTGAGTTTTGCCATGATTTGTGTAGTTGTATTTTTGTTTGTCGTGAAATGATATTTTGTTAAAGTGGATTTTCGTTTTGAGTAGTGTGGGTAGTTTTCTTGTGTGGGCTATCGTGTTTAGTGTGTGTGAAGTTATGTGCGGGTTTTTAATGGTGTAAAAAAATTTATGGTCATTAGTATTTTAATTTACATTCCGTCATCTTTCTTTTACATCGCAATTTTAATACTTGTCATTTATTTTAAAAAGTATTTTACTTTACTTGTCATTTAATTTCTTGAAACTTGTTTTCTAAGGATTTTAATTCTGTTAAACCCTAAGAGCCGCTCTTCTGTTAATACATTTCACGTACTTAGCAAGATATTAGTCATTTATTATTTTTAGGATCATTTTTAGTATAATCTTGGTATTTTAAATATTAGATTTAATATTAAGTTTTAATTTTTAGCATAAAAATAGTTTAAAACCAAAACAAACCAAAAACTGAAATGACAATCTAGCTCGATTCCAAACATTCCCTTGAATTTCCATTCACCTCTCGCCGATGAAACGAGCCGGAAGGTTTTTGATAATTGCTTTGGTTAAAAGCGTTTATCTAGAACCCGACGGAAATACTATACTATATTATTATTGATATTCTCCTTACATATTATATATATTATATATAGTGTGTTCGGTCGTGAATCAATTTTTGGCGTTGTTGCCGGGGAAAGGTGTAGCGATTTTTACGGGATTGTTCGTGTTCGAGCCTTGAAGATCCTTTCTTCGAAAAGTTTATTTTCATTCTTATAAAATATATAAAAATAAAAAAATATTTTTTCTTCTTATTTTTATTTTTCCTTTTCTTTTAAAATTAATTATATTTATATTTTCTATATATATGATTCTACTTTATATTTATTTTTTTATATATTTATATATTCATAAACAGGAAAAATATTTTTATTCCCATTTTATTTTCTTTTAAATACGAAAAAAAAAATTTCTTTCTCATTTTTATTTCTTTTCTTATGTATTATTTTCAAAATCTAAAAATATTCCCCTTTACCTTCTTATCCATTTAATTCTTTTCTTAACCCTCTATATTGTTTAATTCTTATGGCGTCACTCGATCATCGTTTGAACCCCCTCTTCTCGATTAAAGAATGCTCGTCTTGTGGAGCTTTGTACACTGCAGACTTTTGTTGTTCAAAAGGGGGTCTTGAAGACAAGATTCTTGTTCCTAAACCCCCTCAGAATTGTGAAACTTGTGGAGATCCGGTTGATGGTCTATATTGTCGACCTTGTGCTTTTGTGCGAAAGTGTTTGAATGAAGGTTGGTATACAATTCATGATAAAAAAACGAAATTCTAAACACTTCCGAGTCATATATCACAACACTAACATTATTAGTGCACCTCAAGAGCCATTCGTCTTCAATCAAGACCCCAGTAAAAATTCCTCGCAAAGTCCTCCACAAATTAACCACAATTGTTGTTACGAGTGTGGTGATTCGTTAGATGGAATTTTTTGTCAATGATGTACTTGCAAGTCTTGTGGGAACGGTGCTCATATTGGTTATAATTGTCCACCGAAAGCTCTGATTATCTCTAATCCGGAACCATACAATCAAACCATTGATGAGCTCCCATAAACTTTGCCAAGTTTTGATCCGACGTGCTATTCCGAAAAAGAAAATTCATTACCTTACGCTTTAAAACCCAACTTTGTTGATAATTCTCCTAACATTTTCGACCCACCTCCACAACCTTCTATGTATTCTTGTGAATTTTGCGAGAACGATGCTCGTTATGGTCACTATTGTACACCTCAAGTCCCGTTTATCAATTCGGAACCGTGTTACAATCAAGACATTAAATTCTAGCAAGATTTACATGAATTTCTCAACAACAATATCTTTGTTGTGAAAATTGCGAGGGTCCTCATGAAATTTCAATGTCAACCATTGAATGAATATTATTATGAGCAAGATTCTTGCAATGATTCTAATTCTTTTGGTTTTGACCAATTTCAACTCCCGCAATATACCATCAATCATCCAATCTTCAATGTTCAAAATGATTTTCTCAATTCTCAAAACAAGCTTATGGAGCAAATGACATCCATATGTGATATGGTTGGTCATATTATGCAAAAGACTGAAGAAGAAAGCGATTGCGAAAGAGCAAGCGGTAAAGGATCGTTTTGGTAGATTCCCATTTGCTACGATGATGACGAGGAGTATACCATTACTATCACACCCGATTTACCAACCAAGGAATCTGAGTACTCTCTCATAATGGGGGACGAGCATCTTGACACTATTGAAAAAGGGATTGGACGATTATTAATGTCTATTGTTTGAGAACCTTGTCCACAATCCCAAGTGAGTCGGGATTTTTCTCGATAATGGATAGTGAGTGTGATATGGGCCCGGGGTTTGTCGATGATTTTACGACTTTCTTCGAAATCTCTCTTTGATTCAAACGACGATTTCACCTATAGTGATGACATCACTTTCTGATGAGGACGTTCCGATGGAAAATTTCAAAATTTATTAAGAACCTCTTTTTGATGATGAAGAAATCCATTTCTCCAAAGATAATCCGCTTTCCTTTATGCGAGTCTAAATTTAATAGAATCCTTTGCTTAATCGAGCTTTATTTGATTGATTCCTTCACCTAAGTTTGATTACTTCTCCGAGGAGTTCTCGGTGAACTCTCTCATATCGATCCAAATTCTACCGGGAATGCAGTAAGCGACTTTGTTATAGAGGAAATAATACGTCTTGTTGAGAATTTGTCTTATGATAATTCATCTCCTCGCCCTCCGGAAGAGCTTAATTCTACCAAGTCTTTCCCTCCATCTCATATCCCCGTTAAGGATAGTGACCCTTTTAGGAAGTAGATCGATTTGTTTCTTGCTTCCGATGAATCAATAACCCCGGGTATTGATAGTGACTACTCGGACTCCGAAGGGGATAATCTTTTTTCTAAAAAGATTGCTTCATGATGATTCCACTCCCCTTCTGGACATTCCTTCTCCAACATATGTGACTTTCCCCTTTGAGGATCAGCATGATCTTGACTTCACATGTGTCGTTCGAGTTTTTTACCCGTTTCAATATCCGGTGACTTCTTCATTTCTTCTCTCCTTCGGGAGTGAGGACACTATTTTTGACCCTGGCATTTCCATTTTTCATTTTTCTTCTCTTAAGCCGGTGGCATATAAAAACGCGATAGTGATTTTTCTATTCTTTTGTTTCTGCCCCAAGGACAAGGAATTGAGGTTAGTCAAGCTAGAAGACTGCACAAAAACAAGCGATTCTCGGAGCTACCCGTGTCTTTTCTTCTTTTATTTTCTTGATTTTTATGCATTGTGTGTGATTTTATAGCCCAAGTGTGGGGGCGTGTTTCTTTCTATGGTATGTGGTATTGTTTTTGCAGGATTCCTTAAGATCATGAAGACCCGTGCTTGTTTTCAATCCTCAAATCATCCGGTTTTCGACCTTTTGCTTATTATGGAATCCTCAATCCTGATCATGTATATTATATTGTTTCCCCTTTCACACTTGGAATTTTTTTGCATTTGCCTTTTTCATTCCTAAGTGTGGGGGTAAAACCTGACATTTTTGAACATTGAGGCCAATGTTCCATTCTAAGTGTGGGGGGGATTTCTATCAAAATGTGATCTTACCTGTGCCTTGCTGTGTCCCTCGCAACCCCGTTTTGGCCAAAATTTTAAATTTTTAAGTCTTAATATCTAGTTTATTGTTCATATCTAAAAAAATTGTGTAGAAAAATGTTGAAAAATATAAATAATTAGTTGATAATTAAAAAAAATGTTGAAAAAAAATTAAAAAATAAGTTGACACGAATGTAGGTTTTTCGTTGGTGAGAATGAAAAGTTAATTTTGACCCGACCGATTTTATACCTTAGCTTTCTCCTTAACATAAATAGATTGATTTTGCTAATCTTTTATACAAGGAGCTGTAAAACGCTAGTCTAGCTTAAAAAAGTCAGACTTTGAAGTTCATAATTTGATTTTCAATATGCGAAGATAGATTTATTAGGCTTGAAGATTGTTAGCCAGTCAATGTGATTGTTTAAAGTGCCATTTTAATTCATTAGGCTATGTAATTCACGAGTTTCTTTCTTAGAAATTTTAAATTGTGAAGAACAAGATATGATAGAGTAGAATATAAGTTTTGATGTTAAACATAGAATAGTTGGATTTCTTTAAGGCTCATGAGAGTTAAATTGTGGCTTTTTCTCCCATTAGCTTGTTTCACCTTTATATATAATTATTTAATAAATAATGTTTGTGCGGTCTTTTTTGGTTAATAATTAGTTATAGAAGTTTTCTTTAGTTCCTTAGTGATTAAGAATGAGTCACATGAGGGGAATAATTAATTTGGATACTATATGTATCACATTAATAATATTTTGCTATCCATAAAGAGCCTAAGGGTATATGGGGTAAGTAAAATTAATAAGTGAAATTATAGCTTATTCATTCCTTAGAAGAGTTAGGGTATATGGAATGATATTGTAATTCTAACGAGAGCTCCTGTAATTATTGTCAGAGAGTCTGATTAGCTATACTATATCCTTCTATGATCCCAAGACTCGACCAACAGCTCATACTATTGTTAAGCTAACAATCATACTCTCTCCCGCACCCATCCCCCTCTCCACCACATCCACCCCCCCTCACCTACTCACACAGATCCGCACGCTACTCCTCTACTCACCCCCCTCACCACCCCCCCCACCCCCCCTATATAGTATATATGATATCGTGTCTTAATTCTCTAATACAACTCTACACGAGACCAGTTAAAAACGAAGCACCACTAGAACTCTTCTGGCCGTATATGTCAAGATCATAGACAGTAGTGTGTAACATGTCGTGTGCTCAGTAGACTTATATAAAGAGATCACACCTTACTACCATCACACTCAATGTATGAAGAAGCTCACTCTGATATGTGACAAGTAAGATATCTGACACTCGACTTGTAGGACTTATTATATCTATGCATTTAATCATTTTAGTATTAAGTAAGTCTCTAATACAGATGGAAACTGATGTTGAATATGGAGGTTCCTAAAGAGATGCATCGCTTTAAGAATCCGTTAATCAGAACAAGAGTATTTTTGGAAAATTAAGCTTGATAGAAGTCTTTATTCTCTCTCGCTAGAAGTTAACAGAAGTCCAAGTCTGTATTAGATGAATGACACATAGAGACTATTACGACGCACGATATGACTTATAAATAATGTTCTTGATTTGTAACTTACAATTCATCTAGCAAAATAAGGAGAATAGATATACGAGACAATAAGTGCTAATCTCAGAGGTTTACCTCAGAACAGCTAGTAGATCATTAAGCTATCTACTATCTAAACCATCTGTATTTACTAGAACATGTCTATAAAAGCCTCGAGATCTTGATATGTCTTAACGTACATTGAGATTTAGCGTGACCGAAATAGCAGAATGAAGTCTTGAAGTACGGACTTACTCGATAATCTATGAGTCTACTACATATGTGCCTAAGAAACTCTCAATTTCTGAACGTGCCTACATAGGATTTCAAGAAGAATGAGGCGGATGGGAAGATCCTAAAGTGTATGCACAAGATACGTAAAGATTGATAAAGGTGAGAGCCAATAATTGTTGTCAACAAATGTCAATCAAAACGACCTAAGATTAGTATAGTGTGCAAAAATTATTGAACCTACTAACATATAATCTAATCTTAATATATCTTTATATACTTTAGCTTTTCATCTATATATAAGCAGTTATACGCAAACTTACCTTAGATAATTCCACAGATTAATACGCACTTGTAAAATGTGTATTCTATCTAATTTATCAGTACTACTCTCAAGTAACGTGTGTGATACTATATCTCCTAAAATATGTAGAGTATAGTTAAGAATTTAATATTAAGAGTCTAGTTAACTAAGAGTTGAATAAGATCAAATAAGAAGTATGAGAACCAAAGAGACTACTTGGCATCGCCTAGATTCATAATACGGTGGGTGGATTTCGATCGTATATGAGTGTAAAGATGTAAATGTAAATAATAAAAATTACATTTTCTGAACGTCCTTATTTGCTCAACATTCCTTTTATGCGTTACCAATAGTATTAATTGTTCTTGTTTAAATTGTACGACAGTCGGAGGTTTATCCGTTCAAAAGCTTTACAATTTGAAGACACAAAAGCAGAATTGATCTCGTAGATAGAATTATGTATAATTCTGTTGTTACCTGATACGATTTACCAGATTATGTTGTGTATTATATTCGTGTTGCGTTCAGATACAAGGATATGGGGACAGTCACGAGTCTCTGCGAGTCCATATGAGTGAATAAAATATATAAAGGGAGATGTATTTGTGCGTGGGGCCCAATAAGATGAAGTTGTCGATAAATAAATACAGTCTCCCCATTTTGATATCACATCTGTTAGAACACTATTAATACTTGTGAACTACAGAATTTATAACTTAAAATCTTATGTCTTTGTTGTTTGGCCATTGTTCTATATGTCTGCTCTTTGTGTTATGTCTTTTACGACTTTGTGCTTGTGAGTTGGAATAAGAGCACTTAATAGAGAGAACGAACTCGTTTGTCTCGCTGTCATAACATCGTGTTGTGACTTCCAGTATTTCTATTTCAAATCCTATATATTACATGCAAACAAGACATAATATAATTATGGCAAGGCCCTAATTTGTACCTCCAATAACTTCTCCACACTCACAATATTACCAATCAATACTCCACACCACACACTTCAGACAAATGCAAAAAAAAACAAAACTAAATAAAATTAACGTAATTATAATCTGTTACTATAGTTTACATAGGTTATTATATAAAAACAACTTTTAAAACTGTACCCCATAAATAAAATCAATTTTCTATAACAAAAAACGCCCGTCAAGATAACACACAACAAAACAGTGTCAACCTGATATCCACACCAAAACCCTATTTACAAATACCACAACCACACTACCCCCCCCCCATGACCACCCTACCCCACAATATTACAACCCTCCCCCCATACTACCAACACCACCCCAACCACACCCCAAATCACCCACCCACCACCCCTACAACCTAACTAACAGTAAAACAATATAAATTAAAAATTCTAAAGAGTGAATATTAAAAATCAACCCTACCTCTTTAATACTATATAATCTCCTCCGATCTCAAACTCTCCCTCCCCTACCTCAAAAATATAAAATTTTAAATAACTTATTATTTTTAAAAAATAAATAATATAGTAATATGTTATTGTGTATTAATGGTTTAATTACGAGTCAGTTCGTCATGATATAAAAAGTGTTATTATTTCTAAATCAAGACCTAAGTTTAGTCGTGAAAAGGACCCGAGCATGCATTGGACAAGAGCACAGACAAAAGCAAGAGTTAGGTTCAACGGTGCTTAACTTTTATTGGGCCGGGCCGAACCTTTATATGGGTCGGATCCGACCAAATAACTTATTTGTAGCAAAACTGGTCCTAGACAAGTACATCCAAGCCTTATACAAAACTCGGTCCAATTGTGAATTAGACCCATGAAAGAATTCGGAGCAGTGTAAAATAATACAAATCAAATATAATGGAATGAGAACAAGTAATGGAGTAACTAGGGATCACATGACATCTAAATTAATTCAATTCCTATCACGTGACACGCATAATGAAAAGGGGGGCAATGAATATTGTTACACGTTGCTATGGGAAAAAGACTTAATTGTGTTCTCTAATTATCAATTTGCAATTCTTATGAGGGTCATGATCCAACGGACCATGATGTTGCTATGCATTGATTTAAGCAATAATAGGGAACGTTTTTTGTGTAGTTTGTTGGATTCACCGGTTTGATTTTCCTTTAATTCTCTGCGATCCGAGGTATACCGCACGAACGCTTATGATTGGATGATTTATTCCCCAATGATTGGGATGAAATTACATTTTACCCCCTCACCCCTTTAAATGCATACTCGCCTCCCCTCATTTTGGACGATCTTTAGTTAGTTTTTAAGTTTTTAGTATTTAGTTTCTAGCTAATTTTAAGTTTGTAATAGCTTATTTCAGAATTTGGTGCTTATTGTACTATCTTATTTCGCGTGCTTATTAAGATGATGTAATAAGAATGGTTTGAAGTTTATTGAAGATTTCGTTTTGCTTATTTGGTTCTTATTTTCTCGTTTCTCTTTTTCTTCGTGTAGCCTATTCAATAAGCTGTGTTTCGTGCTTATTCTCGTGACTTATTATTATCAAAAGCTTTAAAAAAGCTTAGAAAACGATTCCTAAAAGCCCTTAAAGCTCATTCGAATCATTTTCAAAAGTTTTTAATTACTTTACAAAATAATAAGCTATAATAAGCTCAAGTTTAGCTTATTATTGTGCTTAATAAGATTTTGATTGATTAGAAGTTCTTATTTTCTACAAAGATTAGTTTTTAAATAGCTTATTCAGTTTAAGAGAAAATCACAAATATCACTCTCAAATATACCACAGCTTATGTTATGGACGATAAGCCAGTTCTGGATGGGCTTATGGACTCTCACTAGCTTGTTTAATACAAGCTAGAGCTTGTAGACTTTTTGTTTGACCCTGTTTTGAGCAAGGATGTTGTAAGTCTCTCTTTTTCTTATTGTTCTTATTTATTGCAGAACTACTTTTAGTACTTATCTTGCTTAATTGTTAATTTAAAAGTGATTTGTGCAACTTTCAAGTTAGCACTGTTAGTTCATTTGATAAAACTGTTAGTCTTAAGTTAATACTGCTAGGCCCTTTTCAGCTTATTTAAGTGCTTATTCTTAATTAAAATTGCTCATAAGTGTCTTATTTTGTTAATAGATAATCTGTTTATAATTAGTTTGAAAGAAAAATGATTTTTCAGGGGTATTTTCCACTAGCAGTACTAACCTGAAGTTAGTACTGCTAGTTCACTTTTAGAGCAGCACTAACTTAAAGCTACCAGTACTAACTCCAAGTTAGTACTGCTAGTTCATTTTCTTGGATTTCAAAGGTAGCAGTACTAACTCAGCACTAGCAGTACTAACTCCAAGTTAGTACTGTCAGTTAAAACTGTTAGTACTGGTGGGTCATTTTAGCTTATCAGCTTATTATTTCAGCTTGTTTAAGATTTTCCTTAGCTTTTTAGAGTAGATTAAACCATTTTCCTTTACTGTTTGCTTATTTTTATTTCCCTTTTCAAAGTATTTTCATTAATGTATCAGTTTGTAGCTTTTTAGCTTATTTGTCATTTTGGTTTATTCTAGTGCTTATTAAGGTTAGGTGAACTTCTGTTTTAGCTTGTTTGCTTATTTATTAATTCTTTGAGTCTTGTTAGCCTAGCAGTACTAACCTTAAGCTAACAGTACTAACTTTAGCCTAGCAGTACTAACTCCAAGTTAGTACTGGTAGTTAAAACTGTTAGTACTGTTGTTAGTACTGTTGTGTTTATCTTGTTTAATTTAGCTTAATTGCTTTTTGTATTTGCTTATTTAGAGTTAGTTTAGCTTATTTGATTTGTCTTAAGTTTATTTGAGCTTATTTGTGCCTTAGTGTAAAAGTTTTAAGTGTTTTTGCCTTTGCTAGCTTTGATTCTTGTTCCAGCTTATGTTCTTTGTTTAAATTTTATGTGCATTTGCTTATTTAGTATTAGTGCCAATTCATAATCTCATTCCTTATCATATTCAAACACCAATCATCAATCGTCTCTCGATTTTCCATTTTAGCCTCGTTGGGACATAACGACCCGGGAACACTCTATACTGCTTCCGGTTTTCTTGCACTCGCGAATTCTGATCCTTGTTGTATTTATATCATATATAGATAAGTTTTAAGGAGTAAGTTTTGGCGGGTCAGATACCTATATGTACCGGCTGAAAACGCAAACGAAAGAATCAACAGGCATATAACGACAAAAGAAAACATAAACAAAATCAATACGAAAGACGGAAATTCTTATACCAATTATCGACTTTACTCGAAAGGCTAAATTAAATAATGTTTTTATAAAAATCAATTTAAAATAAAGAAAGTCACTTTAAGTATAAAAATCATTTTAAATAATAAATAAAATTGTCTTAAATGTAATCTTAAAAAAAATTCATTCTGGTTGCCATAAAAATCTAGAGATGGTTATCTAATGGTGTATCGTACCTTACCACTATGAATCACTTTAAACCTGCTTTTTATAATAAAATAAAAATCTATTTACAAAGATCATTTTATACACAATTTTCTACATACACCAACACAATACTTCCAAAGGATTTTTTTTATAATTAGACATCAATTATAAAATATCTCAATAATAAAATATGTTACTCAACAAAGGACACCATAATACCAAAAGGGAACGTAAAACACCATACAGACTCTAACACAATTCTATTGTTTGAAAACGAAAGAAAATACCAGGAACCATATACTCAAAATAGAATCAAACAAACTCATACAAGAAAACTCATGCAAGACGTTACGTACCCAAAAGAAAACGTAAGGTCTTATCCAAAATAACGATCAACAGAGCAAACCTAAAAGCATCGATACTAACACGTCGCCAACGGGTTACAAAAACTAAGGGATATACAAAGAAAGGATTAATGATCTACACTAATATGTTAGGAACAATTAGTGATTTAGGACCCTTGTTGTAATTCAACTTTAGTTTTAAATACTTTAAATTTATCTTGTCCTTTATCCTTAGTATGTAATAAATAAACATAACAAAACCTTGAGGCATCATCAATAAATGTCACAAAGTATAATTTATTCCCTAGTGAAGGAGTAGCATGCAAATCACATAAATCACTGTGAATCAGCTCCAAAACTTCAGTTTCATGTTTTACATTTTAAAATGGTTTCTTAGTTATTTTGGTCAGCATGCAAGTCTTACACTTTTTAGTGTCCATGTCAAAAGTTGGGATTAACCTATCCTTAGACATATTTTGCATCCTTTTTAAGTGGACATAGCCCAGTCTAGCATGCATAAGATGGAATCATTCAGTTTAGAGGTTGACATAAAGGCTGTAGCAATATTATCATTAACAATATTAAGCCCGAACATTTGATTACTCAAATAACCAAAACTAATAAACACACCATGTTTGGATAGAACAAATTTATTAGATTCAATCACTTGTTTATAACCACAATTATTCAAAACACTACTAGAAACCAAATTCTTCCTTATATTATGAACATGTAAAACATTAAACAACGAAACAATCTTTCTAGAACTAAACCTAAGATCTACACAACCACGTCCAATCACTGTGGACCAACAACATTGTTTCCTTTTGGCTTGTCACTATCCTACGCCCTAAGGGACTCCTCAATGCGCAAATAACCGTCCAACTCAACAAGAGTTAACTCCTCCTTCTTATGTTTCAAGGTATGCTTGAAATCTTTCCAAGAAGGAGGGAGTTTATCAATGATACAAGAGACCTGAATTGCCTCGTCCATGTTTATTTTATGTTGTGTAAATCTACCAAGTATACCAAGAAGTTCATTGTATTATTCCATAACTGGTCTTGAATCAGTTATTTTGTAATTTGTGAAATTACTAATAAGGAACTTCTTACTTATTAGCCATATATTTAGCCTCCAAGGAATCCCATAGTTCTTTTCTAGATTCAACAATTTGCTAAATATCAAATAAAGGATCAGACATACCTTTGAGGATTAAACCTCTGCAGACATAGTCATCATTATCCCACTTATTCCTCTTCCTGACTTGTTCCATGGTTGGATCATGTGACATCCGTCAATTTTGAGGTCAGTAACTGAAAGCAAACGTTTGATATTTGACTCTCTTAATTATTTATAAAGTCGCTTTTATGTGGTTACATTACTCTTAGTATTTAATTCTTGATTTTGGTGCAACTCGATTCTCAAATCAATGTTTATCCCGAGCTTTAAATTCTATTTTCTAATTTTATAGAATTTATTTTATTATTTTTTTAGTTGATTTAGTAAAAATCATCGCTTTAAAAATTCGCGAGTCGAGCTTTGGATAATTATTCGTTTTGGCGATCGAGAAATCAACAATTCCATATTTTAGCTTCGAGAGCTTAATTAGTACTTTTTTGACTTTTCCCGTGTTTTTGGCCGAAACCGCGTCAAAATAGTATTTTTACAATTTATAACGCGTTAACTAAATAATCGGGCCGAGAACTATGCAATGCAAAGTTTATATAAAAAATAAACATAACATACAAAACCAAACACTCCCCCTTGTTGACTCCAACAAGAAGCTAAACCAAACACCCTCTTATTATCCTTTTCACTCCTACAAAACATGAAATCAAACACTCCCTTTATTTCTTTTATACATTTCTTTGTTTAAGAGTCCTATATTAACCCAACTCTTCCCATAAAAAAACACACACAATAAAAATTTTGTCTGCCTCCTTTTTCTCCTCTACTGTTCGATGACACCAACACAAAGACCATCAAAAACCATAATCAATCAATCCCAAATCACTTCCATTCAATCCCAAATCAATTATAAACTAAATCCCATCATTATTTTCAATTAAAATCCACCATGCATAAGATTTTCTCAAGTTCTTGATTTTCTTTATTTTTAATTTTGAAGGGTTTTGATCTAATTGAGGTTAATTAGAGTAACAAGGGTTTAATAACAAGTGTGTAAACAAGATTTGGTGTAACAAAATCAAGTTTGGATGATTGATTATGGGTGTTGATGTGTTCGGCCAAATCAAGAAAACCACAAGGGTGGTTTGTTTTGATCACCTAACTACTTCTTTGTGTTTGTAAGTATTTTTATTACCTATTTATGTTGATTAAGCTATATATTGTGTGCATGTAATTAATTTTATATTGAGAATCTATGGATTGTGTTGCATGTTATGTTTTGAGGTAGATTGTTGGTTTGGGGTGTTAGTGGAAAGAGATAGGCTAGCTAGGAGTATTTGTGAAGTTGTTGTGGTGAGAAACTGACGTTTGGATGTGTTTTGAAATGGGTCGTTTAATGCATAAAATTTGCGTATCCTTTTCGGGTGAGTGAAAATTTTCAAAACTGATTTCGGCCAAAACAATATAGTAGAGGATGTCCGTACCTTCGATTTGATATATGGCACGACTTCTAACTCTCAAAAACAAAGATTTGGCGGCCAATTGAAGTTGAGAAAAGACGCTTTCGTACGTTTTATTACGTTTTCGTTCGATATTTTACGTTTTCTTCTGTTTTTTTACGATTTCGTCTAGTTTTACGTTTCCGTTTGTTCTTTTACGCTTTCGCACGTTTTTTTTAATCTTCGTTCGTTTTTTTAAATCGCACGAAAACGTAAAAAAACGGGCGAAAACATAAAAAACGGGTGAAAACGCAAAAAAAACCAGACGAAAACATAAAAACCAGACGAAAACGTAAAAAAATCATATAAAGAAAATTATTGTTAAAGGACTAACGATGCAAAGCGATCGTTAGCTAAATGGACTAACGTTGCCACATAATAACTAACGGTACAAACGTTTAGTTCAAGTCGGTTAAAAATTTAAAAGTACGTGGGTTTCGATGTTAATAAAAAAGTAAAAGGTTCAAGTTGGGAAATTTTAGAAAGTACGTTGGTAATTTATGGCTTTTACCTTTGAGAAAATTATAAAAACTCCAATCAGCTCTAAATAAAATATGTAGTTTCCCCCATAAAATCAAAGGAGCATTTTCGTCCTTTTCTGTCGAGTTTTGGGTCTCAAATAAAACTAGAAAGTTGTTCGGAAGGCCGTTTTACTTTTCCTAGACGCTAACTAAGTCTAAAAATGCTTAATGACGGGTCTAAAACTTAACAGTAAATCTGCGTTTTTCTTTAAAAAGATGTAATTTTCTGCTAAAACTAAAAAGTTGTCCGAAACGTCGTTTTACATCAAAATTCTTTAGGGTCCGAGTCGTGAAAATGAATTTTAGCGGCTCGTTTTAGACGGGTCAGACTTAAGGAAAATATATATCAAAAAGTCAAACTTAGTGAAATTCTTTTAATAGTCAATTAGCGTTATGGAGAATGATTAGGCGTAAAATATATTAACTAAAACTGAAATTACAACTAATAAGTTAGTCTTCCACTTTGTTCGTGTCTAGATGACTTAATCTTGATAACGGGTCAAAATGGGTAATTTTCATTAAAATTTCATATTAGTCGGAATGGGTTAAAATGGAGTTAAATCTTAAGGCGTAACACTTAGTGGGTAAAAGTAAGTAAGTTTGGCGCGCACATGGATTCTACAATATAAGATTACATGTATGTCGGAATATATATATTTTATACTTATGCCAAATATGCATTTTCTTATAATTATATTTTCTTATACGCGGACCACTATTATTATAGGTCGCGGTTGAGATCGTTGTTGTCATTCTTCTTCCTTTGTTGACTTTCTCGGTCATTACTTTTATTTTCGATGAGTTTCTCACATTCCCTTTTTTCCATGTTTTAAATATTTTGGGGTGAAAAGCATGATGTGTCATTTGTTATGCTATTACTTTTAAGTAATTAATCTTTTGAGCACATTTGAACTTGAACTTGTTTTGAACGTATGGAACTTGATTTGAACTTGTTGAACTTTGGAAACGTGTTGAACTTTGAACTTTGAACTTGATATGTATGTTGTTTGATGCTTGGAACCCGCCACTACTTTTAACTCATTATCCCCCTCATCGGGATTGAGACGTTAGTACTTATGGATAGCGCTATTAGGAGATTAGCCCCTCCTCACTCCCCGCACAAGGGTGCATAGTACTAAGTGTTTGTGCCATACTATACAACTAGAACTTGATTGGATGTTTGGAACGGTTAGGCTAAATACGTTTAAGTAGTGCCTCGCATGAACATTATAGCATACATATATGTTGATTTGATTTTGTATTACGTTACTTTATGTAACGGGAACTGTTTTGAAAACTTGAGTTGTGTTAGATACTTGACTTGTTTTTTTTTTGATAACTTGCCATTGAGTTGGCAAACTATTATCAGATATCTACTTCTTTCTAAAACTATATTTTGTGTACATAATCCTCAGAGCTCACCAACTATTTCGATAGTTGACCGTTTTTATCATGTTTTTCAGGTGACATTCCTAAGGTGGAAACTTAGTGTACTCGCATTTGGACTTGTTTCAAGATGTCTACTTTCTTTCAAGTTACTGTCTTTTTGGATACCCATGTTCGGAAGAAAAACAACTTATGTTGACTTTTGTACTCTTTAAACTTGTATTTGGTATTGTTGTAATTCGGATAACTTTCTTTTATCTTAATCATGTATGGTGTTTTATCTATCATCTTGTGTGATGTTTATTAATATGTTACACCTCGCGGTTCCACCTTGGTGGGGTGTGACAGATTGGTAATCAGAGCCTAAGGTTATAGAGAACGCCGGTTTTCAAAAATAAAAATCCGAACTATAACCAAAATGATTTCCTTTTTTCTAAAAACACCGAACATGAAACGAGCCGACTAGTCTGAGTGGTTGCATCATTAGACCTAAATTAGACATAACTTGATCAAGTTTGTCTAATTCAGGGAGTATCATGCAACACTGGATATAGTCATTATTTTAAACATGTTTAAAAACCGACTTTCCACTTTAGTCACTGAAAAGCATACTAGGAATTATGTGCATCGTACAATGCATGCTTTTAGATGTCCACTATTTGATTTTAGTACATCATGCTTATTTGGATTGATCCATTTATGTTCTGAGTTTGCTTTCACATCGGTTACTGTCGTTATAGTGTCACACTGTCCCTAAGCACCTTGTCATCTAGGACACCGTTATAGTCACAATATGTCCCATAGATCGTCTTCGCGCGCTAATGATTTCGCGAATGAGTCGCGATGTGCACCTAAATACTTTTCGTACCTTTACCCTGCATAAGAACTTGAGAAGGACTCGTTGATAGATTCCGAGTAAGAACTCAAGGCGAGCAGCAGGTGATCTATATATGCACGACATGTAGAGACGTTCGTGCTTTCGCTATTAGAGCTACGTCGACCTATATTTTGGTCACGTCTCTGTTTTATTTCGTCATGCTATTAAGCCAACCGTTTTGGCTTCTAATGTAAGCATTCTTTGCTTGATCGCCACCACCGTGTTCAGTAATTCAAGATTTTGTTTCTGAGCGACCCCAACGTTAAGTCAATTTTTCAAAAACATTAGGCTTTTTACCAACTTCTACCTTGATTTCATGACAGTTCTTGTTTGATGAGTTGTGAAATTAGGCTTCAAATTGCTACATGGCTTAAGACCATTGAAGAATTCACTCGAGGATGGGTGAGGCTTGGATGTGTGGATGTGGATACTCAAATGACATGGATGCAACGCGGCTATAGAGAGATTAGGGTTGAAAACATAAATGCGGGTGTTTTGTTCTTGTCCTACCAAATTCTTTCCGTTTGAGTTGTTGGCAGATACACCAATGAGGGTGTACTAGTGTAGCTTACCCGCACGGTTAATTTCATGCTCTTTTGGATTACTAATTGTTTCTCTATTATGACATAATGAACTATTGGAATCAGTTGTGTAGATCAAGTGTCAATTTTTGATTGATACTATTATCATTATCTTTTGAAAAGATTTTTGTAAAATGTTATCTGACCATTTAAAGTCTATTTATATAATGAACAAAGTGGTAAACTTTTAAAATGTTTAACTAAATAATTATCTATTGATCAATTTTCTAGGCAACCAATTTAATATATATTTTTAGAAAATTTAAAACCATATTTAATAAATATTATTAAATTATGAGATAAAATATGTATATTCCTTATATAAAACTTGCTTGTCACCTAAATATGTATATCACTAAATTTTGGTTAAATAATAAACATGTTCATTCTTTAACTATATTTCTGTGAATATGTGTAAACTGTTTGAAGGATTGGCTCACCAAGTTTTTAATAACGTAAATTTTTGTGTTAAATTATAGAATTATGGCGGGAAGACCACGCAGAAACACTGCCAACAACACCAATCCTCCCAATGAAACAACAGATGAAGTAACCCGACAACTTAACACCGCATTGTCGAATCTGCTAACTCAACTTGTTCAAGCCCTCGGAGGAAACCGAACAAATCAAAGATAGGCCACACCAAGCTGCAGTATCAAAACATTTAGGGCTTCTGGTGCCAAGGAATTTTTCGGCACAGAAGGTGCAGCTGGTTTACTAACTTGGTTTGAAAGCACTGAGTTTGTGCTTCATATCAGTAAGTGCCCCGCAGAGAGCCAAGTCGAATTCGTGGCTAGTATGCTTCAAGGCCGCGCCCTAACTTGGTGGAATACCCTTGTTCAAACCCGAGGACGGGCCGCTGCTATAGCCCAACCTTGGGAAGATTTTAAAAAGTTGCCGATGGAAGAATATTGTCCTGATGATGAAGTTCAGAAGTTGGAATCGGAGTTTTGGAACCACAAGATGGTTGGATCAGATATTAATGGGTATACGGCTAGGTTTTACGAGTTAACAAGGTAAAGAATCGATCTAGGATTGGGATCAACATTGTTGATTTTCTCGGTCGATACTTCTATTTACGCTGAGTTTCTCACATCCCCTTTTTATATGTTTTAAATGTTTTGGGGTGGAAAGCATGATGTGTCATTTATTATGCAATTACTTTTAAGTAATTAATCTTTTTTTTGTCAAGAAGAAAGGAAAATGCGAAAACAAAAGGAGGTTCGAATGACTCAAACAAGAAACCGATAGGAGAAGGATGATAGGAACAAGAGACAAAGAACTGGAAAGGACTTTGCTCTGACTGCTCCAAAGCAAGGACAAAGGCAACGTTAGTATGCTGGTCAACATCCGAAGTGTGCAAAATGCAACTTCCATCATTCTGGTAACTGCCCTGTGTGCGGTCGATGTAACCAAGTGGGCCACTTTACCCGATACTGCACGGGTAGAGCTGCTAATGAAAGACCAAGGCCAACTTGCTTTGAGTGTGGAGATCCTAACCACTTTAGGAGGAACTTTCCCAAGGATGAACCGATTATGCCCACAACGCAGGAAGGGAAATTCGCCACAACCCCCGTGCTAGCAAAGAAGAAACTTCAACTCGGGAAACAATAGGAAGAGCACAAGGTAGAGCTTTTGGCCTAGGTGTTGCTGAAGCCCCACAAGACCCGAATGTTGTGACAGGTACATTCTCTCTAAATGATCATTTCGCTACAATTTTGTTTGATTTTGGTGCTGATTATAGCTTTATATCTACCAATTTCTCGCCATTGATTAACATGAAACCTAGTGTCATAAGCCCCGGTAATGAGATTGAAATTGCTAGCGGTGTTAAAGTAGAAACTAATAAGAATATCTCTGGTTGTAGACTTGAACTAGAAGGTCATACATTTATCATCGATTTGATTCCCTTTGGATATGGTAGTTTCGACGTGATCGTAGGAATGGATTGGTTGTCAAAGCTGAGAGCTAATATAGTTTGCTTTGAGAAAATTATCCAAATTTTGTTATCTAACGGGGATATTTTGGAAGTTCATGGAGAACGTCCCAAAGGAAACCTAAAAGAGTTGAAAACCATAAAGGTGAACGAGCCTAAACTCGAAGACATCCCTGTTGTACGTAAATTCCCTGCTGTGTTTTCGGAAGATTTATCGGGTTTACCCCCATCTCGCGAAGTGGAGTTTCGCATAGATATTATTCCTGTGGCTACTGCCTGTAGCAAATCACCTTATTCTCTGCATCAGAATGCAAGAAACTGTCCAACCATACTAAAGTGCTCATAGAAAAGGTTTCATACGACCTAGTTCTTCACCCTGGGGAGCATCGGTGTTGTTCGTGAAAAAGAAGGATGGTTCGTTCCGTATGTGTATAGACTATCGAGAGCTGAACAAGCTAACTATCAAGAATCGCTACCCTCTCTAGGGGATTGATGACTTGTTCGATCAGTTACAAGGGTCACAGTATTTTTTGAAAATAGATCTTTGATCTGGCTACCATCAGTTGATAGTACGCGAAGAAGATATTCCCAAAACTGCATTCAGGACGAGGTACAGACATTTTGAGTTCAACGGTTCTTGCCCTTCTGTCTACTTTAATTGCTCCCGCGGTATTATGGAGACCTTATGAACCGCGTATGTAGGCCGTATCTTGACAAGTTTGTCATTGTCTTTATTGACGACATTTTAATTTATTCAAAGTCTGAAGAGGAGCATGAGGTTCACCTGAAATTGATATTGGAGTTGTTTGAAAAGGATAAATTGTTTGGGAAATTCTCGAAATGTGAATTTTAGCTACAAGAGGTTTGTTTTCTCGGACATGTAGCGAACAGTGATGGAATACATGTGGATCCCAGCAAAATTGAAGCAGTAAAGAATTGGAAGCCCCCAAAGACCCCAACTAAGATTTGTTCATTCTTAGGATTAGTGGGATATTATAGTCAAAGATTGCAAAGCCTATTACCCTATTGACTCAAAAGGATAAGAAAATTAAGTGGGGCGATGAGCTGGATAACGCCTTTCAAACACTGAAGGACATGTTGTGTGATGCTCCAATTCTGGCACTTCCCGAAGGCACAAATGATTTTGTAGTTTACTATGACGCCTCGAATCAAGGTTTTGGTTGTGTTTTAATGCAGAGGAACAAAGTGATAGCATACGCATCCAGACAGCTCAAAATCCATGAGAAGAACTACACCACTCATGATTTAGAGTTGGGCACAGTAGTATTTGCTCTCAAAACCTGGAGACACTATTTGTATGAAACAAAGAGTGTTTATTTACCTCGATCATAAAGAGCCTTCAAACAACCATTTTTGATAAAAAAAGAATTAACTATTGCGTCAGAGGACGCTGGAATAGAACTTTTCAAGATTATGGAATTGTGGGTTCGGCTTACAACCTGGGTAAAGTGAACGTAGTTGCTGATTCATTGAGTAGGAAAGAACGGTTGAAACCAAGACGAGCTTGAGCTATGAGAATGACAATTTACTCTAGCATTAAGGCTAGGATACTAGAAGATCAGAGCGAAGCTTTCAAAAAGGCGTCAACAATCTGGAAAAAAAAGATATTCAAAAAAAAAAAAAAATAAAAAACTGTTTTTGGATGGATTGGACAAGCAGGTTGAGAGAATGGTAAGATGGTGGATTTATATCTTGACCAGAACGGAATTTGGGTGCCAGTTTATGGAAATTTGAGAATCCTTGATATAATGAATAAAGCCATGCTAACAAAGGTATTCGTCTACTTCTAGAGCAGAACAAGGCTGTACTATGTTCTTCGAGGCTTAAATTTGTGGTCCGAATGAAGAAGGACATTGCCAGTTATGTTAGTAAGTGCTTGACTTACTACCTAAAGCAAAGCAGAACACAGAAACCCTCGGGATTACTTCAAACGGCAGAAGTTCCCGAATGGGAAATGGGGAGAACATCCATAATGGACTTCATAAACAAGTTACCAAGAACCCGTAGCGGACACGACTCGATTTGGGTCATTCTCGATCGACTTACCAAATCTGCTCATTTCTTAGCGGTTTGTGAAGATTTCAAGACAGAAAAGTTGGCAAGACTGTACATCAATGAGAACGTAGCAAAGCAAGGCCATGGTGTGCCTGGTCAATCATATTTGATCATTGTGAAGTGTAAACAAGTAACTTATACATTTTACTATGAGTTATAGTTTATATATTTTGTCATTATCAAAAAGGGGGAGATTTTTGGTTTAAATATTACAATATTTAATCTATACATTCTCTTCATGTTTTGGTAATGACAAACATGTAACTTATAACACATAACGTAAAGTGCTTAAGTTACTCGTAATCACAAATCATCAATTCATACGTCAACATCTTTCGACGTCTCAAGTTTTCTTCAACAACAAATTTAAGTTCGCACCCGACGTAAATCACTAAAGGTATGAACAAACAAACTTTAATTTGTTGAATGATCAAAGAAATTTTTTATTTTCCAAACCTTACATTTTTTAAAAAATGGGACAAACACTTTTAAAACATATACAAAACATTTTTATATTTATAAGAAATATTTTATTCAAAATAAATATTTTGAATTCAAATTTTCTACCCAAAAACGGCTAGAAAGTTCCAGAAAAATATTCCCCATAAAAAAACAAAAAAGGGAGCGTCTGAAAAATGGGCGGCCCCCTTAATTAATTAAGGGGACCAGCCATAATTAAGGGGACCACCCTTGTATAATTAAGGGGACCGCCCAAATAAAAAAATTAATATTTTTCCCTATAAATAGTGGACTGTTTCCACAGATTTTCTCACCTCTTTGCACATAGTTTTTCTCAGATCTAAACTCTTCTTTCAAACATTTTTCTTTGATCACTTAACTTGTTATAAGTTTGTTTAAATGTGATCCAATCATCCATCCATTCAAGTGCAAGAGAAGAACTCTCGCTATCATCAAGATGCGAAGTTATGTAGTTTAGTTAGTGCATTCGTGACATGTCTTACATTCACAATGTATAGATCGAGTCCATGTATTCCAAACTTGTGTAATAGTTAGATCATGGTGATCATAAGAAGGTATGTTAGATCATGATGATCTTGGTAGTGTCTTGGTGATGTAAAGTTGTGAAGTGTGATCTTAGTAAGTAGTGTTAGATTGGTGTGATCAAGGTAGTGTCTAGTTGAAGAAGTTGTGAAGTTGTGTTGTGAAGTCGTGAAAGTAGTGAAGAAGTTGTGAAGTCGTGGTAGATTGGTTCTAGCTAAGATTAGAACTCGACATCTAGCTTAGTGTCGGAAATCAAGATAAGCGAAAGTTGTGTACGGTTTTCTCCGCCTAAAGGGAGCTTGTTGACTAGTGAAGTAACTCTCGAGTTGGGTACTCGGGGAGTGGAGTAGGGCGAAGAGGTGCTTCGTGACCGAACCACTATAAATCATCGTGTCCGGTTTGCATTTCCTTTTACTTATCTCTTTACTTTTATGCTCGCATTTATCGCTTTATATTTATACGTACAATTGTGTGATGTGTTGATTATATAGTTTTAATTATGTTTATGTCATGTATGAATGTGAATATTGTGTGTTGGTTTGTATTGTTGTAAATCAATGTATTACTATGTGTATATAACTCGTATGAACACTCATCATATTGTGTCACGCTTGATCGGTAATTTGATACGAAACATTTTAAGATTTTAAATGGAAACGTATTCACCCCCCCTGAAACACATTCATGTCGAAGTAATCATTAATGCTCTAAGCTCATGACACCGACACCTTAAACAAGAAGTAGCCCCAATTAAAAATAGGGTAATACTGCTATAACCCCAAGGATACCTCAAATGTTAAAATGCGTCCACATGGTTATCTAAAGAAACCAAAAAGTCCGGAAAAAGTAGAACGTGGATTGTCAGTCCGATAGATCTATCCACAACATTCGCGCTGCACTACAATAGTCAACTGACGTTCATGATCAACAGGGGACTTAAGTAGCAGGGTAATGACTTAGGCATTAATATCAGGCAATAATCAGGATAGCATACAATTCAAAGCACTTGCGTTCAAAAGTTAAAAATGTAGCATGAAATCCGTCACGTCCCCACCCCCACATCCTATCACTTATTATTAATTTATGTTTAAATTGGTCAATGAACCCCACCGAAGTTTTGAGAAAACAAGTAAGTATTAAAAGAGGGCTATGAACTCACCTTTAAGCGATTCGGCAAAAATAACAAGATAAGAGCTGAAGTAATCGGATACCCTACGAGCAACCTAAAATAAAAGACGCGACTTAGAAAAATTAACCGACAAATACTCACTCTATTTGAATTGTAATTGAAAGGAATTTGGATAAAACATTTTTTGTTTTTAACGAAACAAGTATGGCATTGTCCTAAATTATATGGGTCCAAACCACTCAAAAACCCAAGTTCACATCTGAACTAACATCATCCCCAAGATGTGTTTCTAGTTTAATTTTTAACTAAATTCACTTACAAGTGCACACTTTAGATTTTACGTCGATCTAAACCTTTTATTTACAAAATTCTGAAATTTTACTCCTCTTTGAAAGCGTGTCATTTATAATCCGTAATAGATATAAACATGAGGTTTTCGCGTACAAGTGGCATTAAAAGTCTATTTTTCCAGAAATGTGGCCCCCGCTGTCCAAACTTTCCAGAACCCATGTGAAATTACTAATTTACCCCTTACTACAAGTGTAGGCTATTTTCTGAATTTTACGCCTTTACCATTTTTATCATATCTCCTAATCCGTAATTCCAATGAGGATGAAATAGGCGGCAAAATTTAAGTTGACTCAATACCTAGAAGCTACAGTTTTACTAATTTGGATGTTAGTATAGAAAATTTTGGACTTATGAAGGTTTCAAATTTCGTATGCACAAAACGACCCGTTTTAGTAAAATACCCATATCTCAATCATCCGGAATAGATAACACTCCATCCAAACGGCTACAAGCACCTAAGACACATATCTAGACAACTATTGGATTTTCCAGAACTTCCCAAGTCAAAAGTTTTTCTATACACTAAATTTTATCCAACACTTGAAAACAGTCCCGAACAAGGAGTGACACATTTTGTAGCTTACGGAAACGGACGCCATTTGAAAACTACAAGAGCTTTTTAAGTGAAACCAATTGGAGATGACTCTAATATGAGTCCCCTACTGAGAACATAATTATTTTACAAAAGTTTAGTACAAAAACCTTGACTTATGCCCCAATTTCTACAGCTAGGTCTGATTTGACACATTTTAGTAAAACGGCCGTATCTCACTCATCCGGAGGAGATGATTTTCCATCCAATTGCCACATACACTTAAGACCTAAGGCTATCATTAAATCAAATTTTCCAGGTATGCTATGACCAAAAATATTTCGTAATCACAGCCACAACCTGCTGTCCTAAAACTACTCATATAAACTTATCAAAAATCCATTCAAACCTCAATCCAAACACCCCAAAATTCTATACAATGCCATACATGATACATTAACACATTAACTTACACAAAATACTCAATATTTCCAGAAATTAATATACTCTTGCATGGACCAAAATAAAAATAAAAATAAAAATCAAAGATTTATGGATTAAACTTACTTGAGAAGATGATTGACAAACAAACTAAACACAAGAACCCCTTAGACTTAGGGGCTGAGATTAGACCCTATTAAACCCTCAAAACCTTCAACACAAATCTTCTAATTAAACCAAATAAAATTATCTCCTTGATGCAAATGAACCCTAACAAAAGTCTTGCAAAAGGGACCCAAAACACCTTCAAATCAACTCCAATCTTGACCAAACTTTGCAAGGATCATTAGTAACATATTGTGATTAATAAAATGAGTAGTATAAAATTGTAGGTGAGGTGGTGATGGTGGTAAAGTTTCGGCAGCCAAAGGGGAGGAAGAAGGGGATTTGGATGGTTTTTTCTATTTATTTATAAGATTTACATGAGAGGGAGTTATGATGGCTTTTGTGGGAAATGAAAAAGAAGAAGTTGAGTATGTGTGTAAGTAAAGGGGGCAGGTTATAAGGAGGGTTTGACAATTTTTCAATTAAAATAACTATAAACCATAGCAATGCAAACTATTTTATATCCAAATAAGTATAAGGTTTGAAGCGTAAAGAGTAGCATAAAAAACATTTTAAGACATAAATAAGTGTTTTATATATATAAGAGAGCAAACAATATGATTTTGAATATTTGTATTTATTATAAATATAAACAAACTACATATGCTTAAATGAAGACGAATGAAACAACAAGGGATTAATATGACACTTTGGTATTCTACATATGGAAGAATTAAAAGGTGGAAGATTTCCATGAAGATAAGCATTGAAAAGTCAAAGAATATCAAAGATAAAGGAAGGTTTTAATTAGTTTTAATTAGCTTCCTAATACAATTAATTAGCTTCCTTTGTAAGCCTTAATATCCCTCTATATAAAGGGTATTAAGTGTGTAGGTTTGATCATCCATCATAGTTAGATCTCTTTAATGAGAGTCTAATAGTTAGCTTATTAGTACTTAGCTTATTAGTTAGTTTATAGTTTATTATTAGTATGAATAAAGAAAACCTTGTGATAACATTGATGTTCTTATTTGTTATTCCGCTGTGCGTCATGTCATTCAATGTTATTATATCCTAGATGGGCAAAACGATCTATGAAGCCTACAATCAGGTTTCCACAATTGGTATCAGAGCAGGTTGCTCTTGATATCTAGGATTTACAAGGTGTTAGTTTTATGTTTATTTTCTGTTTTTCGGTAATAAAGGAAAATCGAAGAAATTAGGGTTTATACAAACCCAAAACACAGAAACTTTGAAGGCTAGTTTGAAGCAAGGTTTTCGTTGATGATGGTTTAATAATCATATTTGAAGAAGCAGCAGGTCACAAACGTGTATAGCAGGTGCATAGTTGCGTTCTATGTTGAAGTAGTATAATGATGGACACAACAGGTTTTGATGTTTAGGGTTTCATGTTTGGTTATGAAGAAGAAACCCAAACAACAAGTTTTTGCTGGTGTTCGATGGTCTATTAAAGCAACAGGTGTCGATCTAGTCACAAATGATAAAAGGTATTGAAGAAAATTAATACTGGTAGTGTTTAACTTAGTACTGCTCGAAATATATTAGTACTGCTACCTTTATTTCGTTTGTACTGCTAAGGTATAGCGACAGTTTAGCAACAGATTTGCAACAAAAAAAGTGTCACTAATAGCCTTGGGAGGAAGGAGAACACATATTAGCGATGGGTTAGTAATGATTTTGTGACAGATATTATGTTGCTATGCATGAGAGGAAGGAATAAACGATATATAATGAGAAGAATAACACAGCTGTCTTACTAGCGCAGTTGGTTATTGGGTGTTGTTAAGTATTTCTTCCTCAAGGTCTGGTATTCGACCCCCAAATATGGCATTCGTTTTTTTTTTGTTGTAGCGGGTAAAACAAATCAACTCAGCTGCTAACGAAAGTGTAAATGGGTCCTGGACGTATTATTTTCTATTATATGGACGTATTTGAAAATGTTAATGGGCTGAGTGGGATGGTACGAGTGTCACATGGGCTGGTATGATTATTAATTTTAAAAGTGGCGATGGGCTATACGAATGTGCGCTGTTATGAAGCCAGGCTTAGCATTGAACGAATATTGGTACAAATTTGTTACTGATGGGGTTATTTGATTAATACTGCTAGGTTTATTCCTAGTAGTTAATATTGTTGATATTTGGTATTGCTGCTCGTTGGTTTTTGGATGGTTTGTACTGCTAGCATATAGCAGTTAATACTGCTAGGCATTTTCTAGTATTAGTACTGCTGGGTTTGATTGTTAGTACTGCCAGAGTACTTTGTACTGCTAGCTTTGTTCGACATGGGACAATAGACGCGTTTGGATCTCGGATGGAACTGTTACTCACAATAGTTTATTCTTATTGATTTATGGCTTGTTTTTAGAGATTTATTGAAGATGTGATTACGAAGACGATTGATTATCACTTATTTGATGTTGTAGTTGAGTTTCACAAATGCGTGTTCTTATTACATCTTAAACGACTTACAACGTTTGAAGATAACTTGTTCGTGCTTAAATGGTGTTGACGAAGACTTGCAGAATCTAGCAAAAGTGTGTGATTTTTCTTATGGTGCTCAATGCTTACATTTGCTATCACTTAAAGGAGTTGCGTTATTGTGCTCAGTGTCTCATTTTATAGGATAAATGAGGATTTTGTCAAGAGGTTGCGGTCTACTTATACTTTTCCCTGTAGTATAAGTTCGACGTCACGTGGATAGTGCAAGACATAAGACACAAGTTTATGAGATTCTACTTCTTCATCAAATTCGTTATACTTTATTTTCTTCATCAGTGATCACTATATAGAGCCTACAGAGTTCGAGATTCAAGAGATGGTAAACATATTAGTTTCAGGGGAAACTTATTGATTAAATGTTTAACCATCTACATGCAACACTGGAGGGGAAGTGTTTACAAGTTGCATATTTACAGAAGACCCCTATTAGATGATTACAAAAAGGGGAAGAAGACTATACGAGATATGGTTTGCAGCTTATTATGTGTGGTGGCATGTTCAAAAAGATCTTAAGTCAAGGGGAAGCTTTGAAGATTGTTTCATTCATGAAGATTGTTTTGTAATATCAAATAGGGGAAGATTGTTGGGATCTCAGATTTGATGATTACAAAACTACATATGCTTAAATGAAGACGAATGAAACAACAAGGGATTAATATGACACTTTGGTATTCTACATATGGAAGAATTAAAAGGTGGAAGATTTCCATGAAGATAAGCATTGAAAAGTCAAAGAATATCAAAGATAAAGGAAGGTTTTAATTAGTTTTAATTAGCTTCCTAATACAATTAATTAGCTTCCTTTGTAAGCCTTAATATCCCTCTATATAAAGGGTATTAGGTGTGTAGGTTTGATCATCCATCATAGTTAGATCTCTCCAATGAGAGTCTAATAGTTAGCTTATTAGTTTGTGTAATAGTTCATAGTCGACTTCCTTTGTAAGTCATGATCTCCCTCTATATAAAGAGATCATAGACATAGGTTTTACATATCCATCCATAGAAACATCGACTGATGAGAGTCGAGTAGAAAATGTGTGTATGTGTACACTATAGTTAGTTATCAAGATAGCATAGTCGACTGTTTAAGTCGAATAGTACACCATAGTTAGTTGGTGTAGCCTCAAGTTATAGTTGGGGTAATAGGGAAATCCTTCAATGAAAAACCTTGTTCATAACTTTGATTGTGTTATTTATTATTCCGCTGCATGTTATGAATCATTGTTATTATATCCTAGATGGGCTAATCGATTCTCAACATACTGGATATCGATTCGGTCCAACTTATGAATTGAATGAATTTTAAAAAAGATAAAACTATTGGTGTGTCATAAAAACCTTTTGCAATTTGACACACTAACTGATTTTCTAAATCGATTTTTAATCTTATGTCCATGGGAAGCCTCGCAAGGGTATCTGGACATAGGAAAGCTGAACACGAATTGACAGCTTAATCGGGAAGATAGTAACTTACTGGTTCACTCTTACCGTGCTGTCTACTTTAAGACGCTCTAGTAATGGGGCAAGTGTAGCTGCGAAACCCTGTCAAGGAGATTCTTTAGAATTCTACCTGATAATATGCAGTATTTATACTAAATAACGGGGAACCATGGTTGTTACAACCGTATTCGACAAAGTGATAAAGCCACTTTCATCCATATATGTTGTTTATCGCTAACCTATTTATGCAGATTTCCTAACGGTGGTAGCAGTTTTTCGAGGACAAGTCGAAGCCAATACAACATGCTCATCCTCGACCGACATTTATAAAGACATCATGAAAGCTCAAGTACATGTTTCAAGACTTTCGCTACTCTGATACCATTTGTCCTCTTGAAGCGACAAAGTGTTAAAGTTAAGAACTTTAATATGATGCTCATTAAAGCTTCAGTTAAATTATCAAGATAGTATGAGCATGTTGTCAGAAGTCACAAAGATCACAGAAGCAAGAGATCACTCAAAATGAATGATTTAGAGATTATGCTGGTTGTGATTCAAGAGTTCAAGTTCTCATTTTCAAGTAAAGTCAATGAATACAGTCAAGCCTAAAGTCTATAATCACTACATCAATTCACAAGTTAAAGATTTAAGTTAGAGACTACAAGCCCAAGACTAAGGTCAAAGCATAGTATGCTAGGTTTAAGTTTTTGTAAATTGGAGTGACCTCCCATAGGGGGAGATTGTTAGGAATACGAAAAGTATTGGTCACTTCCAATATAGTTAGTCATAGCTCGTAGTAAGTCGAATATGTAATGTTAGTAAGCTAACTGGGCCAAAGTCACATGGAAAGCCTATTACCAAGCCCATGTTCGGTTATAGCTTAGAGTAGTTATACCATCTCCACACATGGAGAGGGTGTTGGTTGTTCATTTTTACACACACACTTAATCTAATATTCTCTTCTTTGTTTCTCTCTCTAAGTGTTCATCCAATTACCTCTTTCTCTCTCTAAAACTCTAAACGAATCTGTAACACCCCCATTTTGACAAATATAGCAGCGGAAGTTAATCTGGGGTATCACTTCATGGATCAACATACATAATCATAGAAAACGAATCATAAATAGACGTTTTAGAAAATTTAGTTATCATTCAATATAATCAGAGTTTTACAAAAACAGAGGTCCCAAATCTAGAAACATAACGTTTGAATGATAACAATTTAGCCATCTTTAAGTCCGTGCCACTCCGTGCCATAAGTTGCTCAATTACATGAGATAAACATGCTAAAAAGGTCAACATAATGGTTGAGTGAAATTCATAGGTTTATGATAAATAGTTGAATACAAGTCATCATAGACAGTGGGTTACGTTGTTATACGCCCATAGACAGTAATAATTGTAATGAGTACAATTATCATAGAAAATAGTATTATTGCCCTAAGCTCATGCAACCAAACATTAACATGGAAATCATCGTAGTGACATTGGTTGAGGAACAAATATCCTCGTGGAAAAGTAACTTGCCAAAGTAACTCATTATTATCAAATATAGTGCTATTGGTACCAAAAGTATAGGCACACCAACGGGAGTCTATCAGATCCTGAATCTGACAAATGGCTTGAAGCTATGAATACAGAAATGCAATCCATAAAAGATAACCAAGTCTGGGTTTTGGTTGATCTTCCTCCTAATGGTCAAACTGTTATGAGTAAATGGCTTTTCAAGAAAAAGACTGATATGGATGGCAACGTACACACCTTTAAAGCTTGTCTTGTAGCAAAAGGTTATACCTAAACCTACGGTGTAGATTATGGGGAAACCTTCTCTCGTGTTGCAGACATTAGAGCTATATGGATTCTTTTAGCCATAGTCGCGTTCTATGACTATGAGATTTAGTAGATGGATGTCAAAATCACCTTTTTGAACGGTCATCTAAGCGAGGATGTATATATGGTGCAACCTGAGGGGTTTGTGGATCCAAAGCATCCCAACAGAGTGTGCAAACTTTAACGTTCCATCTATGAATTGAAACAAGCATCTAGAAGTTGGAATAAGAGATTTGATGTAGAAATCAAGAAGATTGGTTTTACTCAAAATCCTGATGAGTCATGTGTATATCTCAAAGCTAGTGGGAGTAATGTTGCATTCCTAGTCTTGTATGTCGATGACATATTACTCATGGGAAATAACGTTAAAATGCTGCAAGAAGTTAAATCTTAGCGTTGTAAGTGTTTTTCTATGAAGGACTTAGGAGAAGCAACATACATCCTTGGAATCAAGACCATACGTAATAGATCTAAGTGGTTGATTGCTCTTAGTCAAAGTGCTTATCTGGAGAAAATCCTAAAGAAATTTAGCAGTGTTGCAAAACAAGGTCTACAAGGCCGATTAATTGCCGATTAGACACTACAAGGCCACCAACCTTGCCGATTAATGTAACAGGGTCAAAGAATTAGGTCAATCGTGGTCAACGACGATCAACAGTGGTCAAACTTACTAGAAACCTTCTAATCTTGCCGGAAGTACCTAAAACTAACCGTAAACTTGTTTTGATCACTTAAATCAACTGTTTAAATATATTACAAGTTTTTTTGAAAAAAACTGCCAATAATATCTATAACTCGACGGAAATACACAAAACTTGCCGGAAATACCCAAATTTTGCCAAAAATACCAATCCGATTAATCCTGCCTTGACCGATTACAAGCTACAAGGTGGTCAACCGCCCGGCTAACGATTAACGATTTTTGCAACCTTGAAATTTAGGATGGAAAACTCTACGAAAGGGTATACTCTAATGGTAGAGAAGCCTAACTATAGAAAGTCCCGAGGTGCACAAACACCTAATGAGGTACAACGTATGCAGAGAGTTCTTTATGCTTCGGCTATAGGTTCGATTATGTATGCCGTGGGATGCACTAGAC
>BQNB010002977.1:85514-100370 GCA_026074375.1 Tanacetum coccineum
CTTAGATAAGTACAAAACTAACTATGCAACAAAACCTTCGAGACTCTCTTCACTGCCAACCGAGCTGTCAAACCTCGTCAAGCTTCTTATGAAAATTAACCTTAATTATAACAAATTTCAAATTTAAACATACATTTTACTCTTTATAATTTAAATAGAAATGTTATAACCCCGTGAACTCAACAAAAAGATTTTTACAAATTGAGCTGTAGCAAAATAATTTGTTAAAAAATTAAAGTTAGTAAAGTGAAAAGTAAAATAAGTGAAGGAAATGTGATGACACATTATTGTGTGAAAGTTTGTTTGTCATATGAATGTAACAAACATTTAATTTAAATAAGTACAAAAGAAATTATGTGAATGTAACAAACCTTTAATTTAAATAAATACAAAAATAACGAACAAAACCTTTAATTATAAATACAAAAATAACAAACAAAACACTCTCAAGATGTTTTTAAGTTAATATATGAGTCACATATATATGAGTCGCATATATTAACTTAAAAACCATCCATCAATGTATCACTAAAGAAACTCAAAATGTGTCCTCAAGATTCTATTAACTAAGATTAGTAGTGATGGAGGATCAACCACTCGGCCGGTCGAGCTCTCCAAAAGCGTCGCCCCACTACGTCGAGTTAAACGAATGTGTCCTCTCTTTTTGGCTTGGTTGGGTCGGTCAGGTGACGGAAGGAAATGGCACAAAGAAACTAGCCAACGGCTAGTTTTATACCAGTTGAGAGTGTTTGTTATAAAAAAATAATAATTAAATAATATTATTTTCTTCTATAAATATGGCTTTGTTGTCTTCATATTTTCACATTTTCTCTTCTACAACTTTATCTTCTTAAACTATTATTCTCCAACTCAAAAAAAAAAAGTCTCACAAAACTCCCAAAATCAAAATACCACAATCCTGACGTCAACAAAAGGTTCTAACAACGAACCGACCCCAAATTTCAATTAACCGAGCACTCACCACCTATTCATTTCCAACCCGCTCCTTTCGTATACCAGACACAATATCAACAACAACATATGTATGTAACTAATCCATTTTCTCCTCGTTATAACAACACCACTAAAATCAAATGTACTAACAACAATCTCAAATGTATCGTCCATAAATGTCATCATTCCCGTACCAATCTCAAACTTCTCAACACTTTTCTCCGGTTACATGGTATCGGCCTTATAAAACGGCTTGTGAGGTCTTGTGTGCATTCGAGACCGCTTATAGCCATAACTCGATCGAGCATATGCAAAATCTTCGTGACTCTTTAAGGCAACGACGAAATGGTAATTCAACAATTTACGCTCTCTGAATATGGTCGAAAATTCAAATCAATATGCGACCAACTATCTACCATCGGACAAGAGGTTGATGATACCGACAAATATCATTGGTTTCTTTGTGGACTAGGGGTCTCGTTCGAGACTTTCTCCACTACCAACCGAGCTGTTAAACCTCGTCCAACAAATATTCACCTTAATTATTACAAAAAGTTTCAAAACTATATTCATATTTTACTCTTAATAACGTAGATAAGTACAAAAATAACAATAAAACAAAACCTTCGAAACTCTCCATTGCCAATCGAGGTGTCAAACCTCATCTTACATCTCGAGGAAATTCACCTTAATCATAACAAATTTTAAAACTCACATTTTACTCTATAAGTTTAAAGAGAAATGTTATAATCACAACCATATAAATTTCATTATTTTTTTTCATAAAATAAAATGTAGCAAAATGATTTGTTGAAAAATTAAAGTAAGGAATATAGCGCATATATTAACTTTAGAACCGTCTACCAACGTAACAACAAAGGTAACTATCAATATTTTATTTTGACTTTTTTCTTTGCCTTTCTTCGATGTGGGACTAAAAGGTGTTTATTTTCTTTTTAGTGGAACAAAATGTGAGCTCGATCTGAGTAGTTCTTAATTGCGTGTGACATTAAAACTTCTCAATCCTTTATAAAAAGCTTATTAAACCCATTATTAGGGGTGAGCAGAAGAAACCCGAAAAAACCGAAATCGAACCGAAAACCCGACCGAAACTATAAACCATAAACCGATGGTTCGGTTTTTAATTTTTCAAAAACCGAAAATTTTTTGTTCGGTTTCGGTTTTTGATCAAAAACCGAACCGAACCGAACCAAACCAAATTTATAATAATATATAATTAATATAATATAAATAAATAAATGATAACTAAAAATTTTAAATTTATATTTAGTTTATGAATGAAATTATTATAATATATATTATCTTAATGTTCTTATTGTATTATGTTTTTTGTTTCGCTCGTTATAGTGTGTTTTTTATTTATGCCAATTTATGTGTGTTATTGTTGTTCGTTTGTATGTTCTTGATTACTTAGTGTATTTCACATGAATGTGTGTGTCTCTCCTTTATATGTGATATTAATTGTAAAATTTGTTGTAATAATCATTATTAGGATAATATTGACAAAAAAAATTTTAAAATAACCAATTTTTACGTAACAAGTTTATTAATATCAAATTAGTAAAAACCAAATTTAATCGGAGTGAAAACGAAAACAGAACCGCAATAACGAGAGATGAAACGAATATAAAACCCAAACCGACACCCAAAAACGCACTGCTGCGGTTTCGGTTTTTGGTTTTATATAATATCCCTTTTTTTTTTTTTTTTTTTTTCTGAAATATTTCGGTTCGGTTTTGATTTTAGCCAAAAACCGACTAAAACCGAACCGTACACACCCCTACCCATTATATAGAATCATGTTAATTTAGTAAGTACCCCTAACTCGCCCAATGTTCCTAACTCGCCCAATGTTCACATGTTGTTGTTGTAGTAATAAAGGATGAATCATTATTTACTACATATCCATTTTACCGTAGATTCATACTCTAGTTAGAGAGATGGGTAAGGGGTGTCATAGGCACATTATTGGTATTATTTTCGGTACCAATGGCGTCGCCATTGGCGCCATACCACACCGCTTCATCATGCCATTCGTCCCAATGCCATTGTAATCACATTGAGCCATTGGTTTTTCTTTATATATTTGTTTTGTATTGTGATTGAGTGGGGTATTTTTTGTGAGGTTTTTGTAAGACTCAATAAGTGTTATTGGTATTTTTGTTTAGGATGAAGTTTTAGTTATAGGTGTGTTATTAAGAGGGGGTGAGGTGGCACGAAGGTAGCGTACCAATAACATGTTATTGGGCTTAGCTCACCCAGCTCTCTTAGTTAGTCAAAATCAGGGCCCCAAAACGCAAGCTAAACCTGTTTGTCAGATTCAAAAGATATCACTAGTATGCAAAGGGACTAGTTATAAATATTTAACGCAGTTGTGTCATACAGAATTTTAAATCCACAAACACTTGGTTAAGTAGAATCTCAAGCTGGGAAAATTTAAATTTTTAACGAGACGTGAAGAGACAATAGCACAATAAAAACATATTATCATGAAACGAAATCCGTCAACTGTTGGAATATGAACAAAATATAAATTATATATGTCCGGGAATTATTTGAGCCTATGGGGACGCACGCATTTACGCAGAGAATATGTTTATTAATGTAATTGTATTATTTTTTTTAATTTATAATTAATATGTTTCACGAAAATAAATTAAAACAGCGGTGTTGTGTTTGAATTTTTGAGATAGTCGTTAGACGTTAGCTATGAATTAAAATATATTAACTAGTTAAGGACTTGTTAGTACAAAAACAACTCGTGGAGAGTTGGTTGTTGACCGGTCGATACAAGAAAATGTATGAGGGTTCTTCCGAATGTCGGTTCTAGTCGCGCATATGTGATACAAAGTGTGATTTATTTTGTTGTTTTGTAGTAGTGTGTTGGGTGAACAATTGTGCTGTTAGCGAGTTGTTATGTCCCTCTTGCCTCATTCATTCGGAAGACACGATAGATATTATATCTTAAAAACCATACGACAAAAAACACAATTACTAAATACCCTCATTGATTCTAGTGTTCGCACAATAATAGATGGAAGATCATATTGCATGCGTGGACTAGTAATTCATGTATATGTCATGTTAAATGTCATATGTATATTGCATGTATTCTGATTAGGTTTATCCAGAATACTGCGATCGGGACATGTATATGTCCATGTGGGATTTGATCGTTTGAAGCCTAGATCTAAACAAGAAACATAATGTTCGGTTTTTTGTTTTATTCGTGAAGAAAGGATAGCATCCTATTAGCGTATCTTCGTCGTTTAAAGTGTAGTGTGTGTCGAAGTAGAGGGGCGGACGAGATACAGTTATTTTTTCTTTGTCTTGGTGGTTCTCGTTGTGGTAATTTGTTTCTATACATCACGAGTATATAGTAAGGGGGGGGGATTGATCGTTAAACGGTTACATTAAGGGTTGGACGTTTTGTGCTAATGGTATAATTCTTATATCCTTGTTAATTAATGTATTCTACATGTTGATCTATAATTCCGTTGCGTACCATGTTAATTAATTGAGTTAATTAGATTGTAAACCAAAACAGTGGCAGCACGAAGCCATCGTCTTTTGTAGAATCTTTATAGGGGTGTTATCGGGTCGGGTTATCGGGTTATCGGGTCATATCGGGTCGGGTCATGTCGGGTTTCGATTTTTAAAAGCTCACCCGAAACCCGACCCGATAAGTAATCGGGTTATCGGGTTCGGGTCTTATCGGGTCGGGTGCTTCGGGTTATCGGGTTGACCCGACAACATTTTTTTTTTCAAATAATAAAAGACATGTTAAAAAAAATATAATAAAAGATAAAGACTTGGGAAACAACTAAACATTGATAGCATGAGGTTCAAAACGAATTTTTAAATTTTTAAGTATAACTTTTATTATATTAATGCTTAATCTCAAACTTTAGATAATAGTAATGTCATGGCACTCAAACTTTAAATATAATTGATACTCGAAAGTCACTATGCTTACATCATGTAAATATAATTAAACAGTATATGCAATGCACACCAATAACAAACAGATAACAAACATTGGGCTAGGACAGTTGGGCTTAAAAAAGCTTAGCTAGAAATTGTACATGAATTAGCATTTCGAACACACAGATAACAAACATTGGGCTAGGAGAGTTGGGCTAAAAAAATCGGGTCTTATCGGGTTGACCCGATAACCCGATAGCATTTTTTAGTTAACCCGAACCCGACCCGATAACACTATCGGGTTATCGGGTTCGGGTCAAAATAACCCGACAAGAATATTTGACCCGATTAGACCCGACCCGATAAGCCTTATCGGGTTCGGGTTCGGGTTCGGGTTCGGGTTCGGGTCGGGTCAACCCGATCCGATTGACACCCCTAGTTACTACTGTTAGTATAATATAGCATAAAGTTACTACTGTTAGTTGAAGTTAAGACTACTCAGACTTGAAGACTGAAATATAAGCTATGTAGTTAGTGCCGCTAGTAGTAATGTTAAGACTGCTAGTACATGTTACTACTGTGAGTACATATTAGTACTGCTAGTACTAATGTTACTACTGCTTATGTTTATTAGTGCTGCTGGTGAAAAAATTTATGCTGCTAAATTACAACTGCTAGAAGACTTACTACTGCCAAGAGGATAAAGACGGTTTAAAGAGATAAATATTGTTTAGAGAACAAGAATACTTGTGAAGATAAGTATTGAGATATTTTTGTACAAGATATGTATAAAGTATTTATTTAATAGATTACGTTTATGTTTAAAAAAGATTATGATCTCTAAGGAATGTTTTGTAAGCCGACTAGGACTCCTTAGTCTATAAAAGGAGGCTCTAAAGAATTAGATAGATATACAAGTTTATAAGTTGTCAAGTCGATTTAGAAAAGCTTCAAGTTTGTAAACCCTAGTACTAGTGAAGTTAACCTTGATCGTACTACTCTTTATCCAAGAGTAGGGACCTCCACTTTAGGGGGGGGGGGGCGAAGGAAGAAAAAAAGTCCGTCTAACAAATGGCGAACATCCTTAACCTGAAAAACACCACACCGTTTAAATCCCAGAACCACCTATCCTCCATATTAGATAAGATAAGCGAATCAAGCACAACCAGAAAGTTGATCAAGTTCAGACTTGCGATACCCCCCTCGGATAGGGCGACGAAAAAGAAGAAGTATTAGGGGCGTTCATCTTATCAGCAACGAAAGGTCCTTGATTTCCTTCTAAAGCATAGAGACGATGAAATAAAAGCTTAAGCTGGAATCGCCAATCCTTAAATCAATGTTTCCAAAAACTTTGCGCTAACCATTACCACACCTTTAGATCTTACAATTGAAGAAATGAGATCAGTACCTATTACTTTAAGAATTAAACTTCATTGATAATCGAAAACTAACGCTCATATCGACTGGTATCGCAGAAAGAGGGTGATATCGAACCATGAATAGCAGCTATAACTCGAAACCATAAGGAATTTATCTGAAAAGATAACGCCATAACCCACGTGAAAAGAATGAGCCCAGATTGAGAGCGAAAAAACTTGAGACACCCAACCTCACCCCCCCACCTAATTTCTTAGAAGCGAAGCTACCTTGGGGAGACCATATTAACCCAAGGCAATTTTTCTATCTCCAACCTGAACGCCATTAAAAAAAATTCCTTCGTAATCTTTCCCATTTAGATTAAGAATAGATTTGGGAACCTTGAAAATCGACATATAATAGAATAGGAGGGAGCCCACACCGATTAAAGGGTAAGGCGACCTCCACGATAGAAAAAGTAGTTAACTTCCATTTAGACAACCTCTTCTTGTATTTTGGTAATCGTCTCGTCCACCCAAGCCTTAATAGATACAATGTTTCGCCTACTAAATACCCAAGTAATCTAAAGTGGTTTTTCATTACCGAGCATACCAATTGACTGGCAGCCTCAACAACACATAAGTTTTCAGAGATACCACACCAAGAAGATTACTCTTCTGAATATTAATTCGACATACCTGATAGTAAAGAGAATCATTGAGGATATGCATGACACCCTTTTAAATTACCTGAGACCCACTCACCAATAAACACCAGCATCGTCAGCATAGAATAGATGGGACAACGTAATAGTTGGGGATCGACCTTGAATACCTGTGAAAATATCCGCTTCAACAGCCCGGGAAAACTATAAAGTGGAGAGCCTCCATGATGAGTAAAAACTAGAAAGAAGCTAAGGGTCCCCCTGTTTTAAAACCACGATGCAAATGGAACCTCAGAGTCAACTACCCGTTAACAAAGATAGAATCCTTCCCTGAAGATAACTGCCAAACACGAATCCCAGAACGCCATTTTGGTATCCGAAACCCTTAAACAAGATGAGACACCGTCCAAAAAAATCCATCTAATAAGTCGTACTCCTTGGCGAAATCAACCTTAAAAATCATGGCATTCTGCTCTTATGAACTTAGCCACGACTAAATGACCTCCTTAATACTAAAAGACCGTCCAGACATCTGTCGATTAGGGAGGAAAAGCAGCTAAACATCTGAAATGAATCAGAAATAACCATAAAGGAAATACAGATAGGGCAATTTATAAAGGCTACCAAATAAACTGTGGGCCGTAATCGTTGACAACTTACAGATCAAAACATTAGGAATAAGAGCACAAACTAAGAGTTAACATCTATAGCGAAGTCTCCATGATCGAAGAACCATTTTACAACAGTGCAGAAATCAGACCCAACAATGGTCCAGAACTTGCGAAAAAATTCAAAAGTAAAACCGTCCGGCCCAGGTGATTTATCCACACCACACCCCCATACGGCAGTGCGAATTTCATCAATTGAAATCGAAGATTCCAATTCAGAAACCTGGCCATTATTAAGGCGATTAGGAAAAGAAAAATTAAAGCTACCTTTTCTTGGACCCGGGTCTTGAAATCTGTTCGCAAAATGGTTACGAAATTCTTGTTTTACTTGAAAAGGATCATCTATCCAATCACCATCTACCATAACACCTTTAACAGAAAGATTGGCTCGCTTTTTGTTAATAATAGCGTGAAAGTATTTAGAGTTCTCATCCCCTTTAATTGCCCAACGGACTTTCGCCTTTTGCATGACATCTCGATGATTAGAAGTTTGGACATCATGTAATTGTTTCATTACTTCCAAACGGGATAAAAGGATGTCGTCAGAAGCACCACCTTGGTCCAATTTTTTTATCTAAGTCACTCAACTTAAGCTTAAGGTCCCGAGTATGACCTACCTGTTGACTTTTGAATTCCATAATCCACATACGAATCACCTTTTTCAACATTTGCAATTTTTTTTTAAATCTAATCATCCCGTTGGAATCATTAAGATTAAAAGACATCCAAGACTTCTTGACCAGCTCATCAAAACCAGGAAGATCAATCCAAGAATGATAAAAGCGGAATGGAGTAAGGCCGTAATCAGATATAACTTCCTTTAGCAAAATGGGCCGATGGTCCGAAAGGTGACGATCCAAACATAAGGCCGAAATGTGAGGAAAAGTGGAGAGTAAACCATTAGACATGAGAAACCTATCTAACTTACTCATCTTGGTAGCTGAGGGATGCGCCCATGTGAAAGAATACCCTTCCAGCTGGATATCAAGTAAACCCGAATTAGAAATGAAGAAGTTGAACTCAGTAGCTCCTTGAACATTAAAAACAGAACCCCACCGTTCCTCTATACTTCTAACTTCGTTGAAATCCCCCATGATCAAACTTTCTCCGTTCCAATTGGTGATGAGAGAAGCGAGGTAACTCCACAGCATACGTTTAGAAGAGCGAGATTGAGGAGCGTAGACTGAAATTAATAATAACTTCAGTTTATTCGGGATACACATCCCGTACAAAGCAACAAAATTATCAGAAACAATGTGATGGTCCTTCCGGAAGAAATTTGTATCCCATATACAAAGAATACCACCTGAATTACCACAAGCCTCACTAACAATGTGGTCGAAAAAATAGTTGCCCCAAAGATATTTAGCCTCCATAGCCGAAACATTCTCCATCTTAGTTTCTTGAATAGACAAGAAACTAAGTTTATGTTTAGAAGTCAATTCCTTGATCCAATCTTTCTTAGCCTTGGATCCTAGGCCTTGTATATTTAAAGAAAGACAATTCATCGGAAAACTACTTGTTCTCCTTGTGTTCCGATGATCTTCTCCATGTCCTTAGCACAACCTTCCATGGAAAAACCCATGGTTTGACCCACCGTAATCATTTCTTCTAAAAGCTCCAAAATAGAACCACCTTCCTTGGACTTAAACCCTTTAGTAATACTATCAGAGGAACTTCCATCCACAGAGTTCTCTACCTTATCCAAAACTCGCGAATTGCTCCTTTTCGACCTACTTGGAGATCGATTAGAATCAGCTTCAGGGACAGCTTGATTGCTGTTAACCTGAACTTCGGTAACTGGTGTAAAGCCCGGAGGATAAGGAATGCTGTTTCCTGTACCCGAAGATCTAACTTTCTTAGTTCGTTTGCCAAGCAAGCCATAAATGTTAAAAGGGTCAGAAGAAACCGCCTTAGCATTAGAAAACTCGCCATGTTGCTGTTCCAGACCCTGGACTTCATCGTTATCTCCAAAATACGTATCCGAGACCACCTCACTATCACTCTCCTCCTCGCCGTTATTCAAACTATTAGCCTCTTCGTTGATCTTAACGGACTCGTCGTCTGAGCACATAACATTCACAGGGACCTCTTTAAAGGATGGAGACCAAACGAATAGTTCCTTAGCTCGAGCCCAAAAGACCTTCCCTTTTACAATAAGTTTGAAGCTTTCCAAAATGTTCTCCGCATGATTGGTCTTAATACAAATACGTTTTCTTGCAAAAAGATCATCATTCCCTTCCTCTAGTTCAACCATCTCGCCCCACTTAGATCCAATTTTTTGAAAAGTTGAACGAGACCAAGCATTTAAAGGAACCCCCTCAATATCGACCCAAACGATTCGCTCTTTAGCTGCAAAATCCGATTGAGCATTACAAATGCGACTAAACCACGAAGCGACCCCCACATGTTTCATGAATTTCGATTTAGACTTAGATGAATTCAACTCAATCATTACCCACAATCCTCCTAGATAAACTATGCGAGTATTATGGAACCCCTCGTTATATAAAAGAACCTGCAAATTATTGATAGACGAGAATTGAAGAACTTCACCCATGACACAATTGACGAGGTCTCTGTTTACCAGGCAAGAGTCGTCTAGCACTAAAGTTGGATTCGAAAGAAAAGGAGGTGTCGAGGCTTTCACATATGGTTCACTGAAAAACTGAACCTTTGGTTGATTCGAACCCGAAGCATTACCAGGGGGCGCCTGCTTAGCATTTTGAACAGTGGGAGCATAAGGCCTTTCAAAACGAGCAGGGTTAGCCGATAAATGAAAGCGGCCGATCCAAATAGTATTGAGATTATCAATTAGACGATCAAAATTAAGAACCTTGATGAATCGAACAAAAGCAAAACGCTTCCCTGCCTTAAATCTCTTATTTGGAATGAACACATCTATCACGGTGCCGTAATCGCTGCACACCTTCCAAAGGTCCCTATTAGTGCTGTCATCAGGAAAATTGGAAATAAACACCGTTTTTGAAACCTTGGATGTTTGATCGAATTTGGATTGAAGGGAGTTCTGGTTTCGAAACCCCATAGGCGAAAAGCGAGAAATAAAGGAAACGGAAACGGAAATCGAATTAAAAGAGTACAAACAAATATGAATCTTAAGATCCCAGGATGAGAAAAACGCCTAACACGCTCGATATGAGATTAATCATTAGAGTGATTGATCCTAATTTCAGGGGTTATAACGATTTCAGACACTAAGGATGAAGGGAATCAGATTGATGAATTGGGGGAAAAATTTTGTCACGCCGCCATAGATCTCAACACGTCTATATGACGAAACTAACTAGTTGAAAATATATGATGTGTGGATTGGGTGTAAAAATTGGTGCAACACATTTCAATCCGATCCGATTGACACCCCTACTTCCAACTGATTTGAGTTATGCAAGCAGGTCTGAGACTCCTGCTTAAAAGGGTCGGGGTAACAACCCAACAAGGAAACATGTAGTTAACATCCCGATTTCCCACAGAGTATGTAATATGGGTTCACAACTCACAAAAAGATTGCTATAGTGACTAGCTGGGGATCGAATGACTTAGTTTCATTATTTAAAGCAACACGTACAGAAGATTAAATTGTTCTCAAACGCCAAACGCCAAAATCAGTTACGTTGCTCTACTTTGCTAGTAGTCTTGTTTTGGCTGAGCCATATACAAAAACACAAGTCAAAACACACCTGATCAACTGCGTTATCTACAATATGTTGATTGTCACTTATACGAGCTTTTGCAACGACAGTAACAACTAATACTAATAGCAATACAAGGTAACCAGTTATCATTCAATTTGAATGAACTTTTAAACGCATCAACCCATTTTCAGATTTTATAATAAAAATTAGATTTGTAGTTAGTATGTTTAGTTTTTTCTTACAGGCGCTGTAGGAACACTGGTTTCACGCATAATTGATGTTCTAGAGTCCCGGAAATTGTCTTTACACGATAGATATGGACAAACCAAGTTTTTTGAAAAAAACCAGTCTCACGAGTAGAAGCTGAATTTGAATTGAAAGGATTTTGTACGAGAAGTGAAGTTAATGCCTCAAATTAAAAAAGAAAACAACTTCAGTCACATTTCTGATTTCAGGTTACCAACGGTTTTTTATGCTAGAAAAATCCATCCAAGAAATGGTGAACACAAAACAAGCCCGCCCATCAGACAGGCTATAAATGAAAACAGCTCGTTCGGTTATGCATATAATAAAAAAATAAGTAATCATATTAGGCTTTTAAAAAAGTTACAAACAAATATTTAAAGAAACGTAAGAATAGCAGAGAAAAACAAAAAATCGAGTCATGATCATTGATGAAATATTAAAAATTATAATATATAGATATATATAGATATTTATGTATTAAAATATATATTATATAAAGTGATATAATAAGAATAGATAGATATAATTATATATAATATATAATATATATATAAGATATAATATATTATAAAATATATAATATTAGTTGCAAAACCCGCTCTACAATTGTTTTAATTTTTGTTTTGTTTGTTAATATAGTTGCAAAACCCGCCCAATTGTTTTAATTTTTTTGTTTGGTTAAATATTGGTTTTTTAAATTTGTTTATTATAGAAACATTGTTATTTAATTTTGTTTATTGGGCGGACTTGTTTTATGAATGTCGTTTAGTAACATTTAAGTAAGGGTAAACCAATTTTTTTATCAAATTATTTATTGAATGTATTAACAACATGCAATTAATTACTTTTTATTACCCGCCCGGTGGGCGGGTATGACTTGTGATTATTGTTTTCAATTTTTTTTGGTTAAATATTGGTTTTTTAAATGTTTATTGGGCGGGCTTGTTTTATGAATGTTGTTTAGTAACATTTAAGTAAAGGTAAATCAATTATTTATTGAATGTATATATTTTTTTTTTTTGATTAGAGGAAATCAAAGTTAATATATTATCTACAAGAAAAAAGTATATGTTATGTATTTACAATCTTTAACACGAAATAAAGTCTTCAAACTTTATAGTAATAACTACATATTCGTTGCATCACAATTTAAGAAGTCTACAACCATTTTTAATATAAAATTCCAACGCTCATATTAAATGTTTTTTCCCACCCCCGAAATATTATAAAACTTACAAAGAAGTTGCTTTATGAATGTCGCTCACTAAAACTTAAGTAAAGGTAATCAAAACGCATATTGCATGTCGTATGTGAATGTTGTTTTATGAATGTGGTTTACTTGTTTCATGACCCGCCCGATGGGCTGGCTAGTTTCATAATTTTTATATCTCAATATTTATCATGTACATATCAAAGAGGTTTAATCTTAAAAATCCAACATTTTATAAAATTAAAAACTTGGATTGTTGTTGTATAGTTGCATGTCCCGACCAAAATTTCTAATCTATAAGAATCAAAACGTATATAATTGTCAAAAAATACCTATACATTTTATAGTTTAATTTTCATAGCTATTCAAATACATGAGTTGAACATGATCACGTTGTATGAAACAAATAAATAAATCTTTTATAAACTTCCCATGTGTCATGTCTGATATGATCATAAGAGAATTCAAAGCCTGGATCCGCAACTTCTCCTTCAAACAACATTAGTGTAGTAACTCTCGTCGAATGTTCTAAAACTACCTGAATCTATATCAAGCAGTGTGGTCTGGTTAGTAGATGAATCTACTATTCAGATGAAGTACATATTAATTCTGGAACATATGGTACGCCTTCATGTACACACAAAATATATTATACATTAAGTAACTGTAATTTCCCATCATTATGATTAGTTAGTTTATACACAAACTTTTGTATAAATAACACGTAATATGCTTGTTAGAACTACCAGATCTTTTACACTCAGCAGCACACTGTGTTTTGAGTGTAGTAATGTTGCCGAAAAGAGCACACTGTCAGACTCTCGCCTCGCTTGCTATAGATATTCTTCCATCTCTTTTCCCCAACGATACTGGCAAAAACAGTACCTTAATCTGGAAAAACATGTACAATCAATTTCTAAAATGAAGAAAACAATGTAACCTGATGGTTTACAACAGGCACTGTCAAGGTTCATCGACACGTCTCTCTTCCTTGATATCGACTAATGCAAAGTAGACGGAAGACTATTAGACTTCGTTCTAGTGGTTTCGGAGAATTGTTTGAGCATGAATTATACATGTGGCATTGTGGTTTCGGGTCAAAGGTTCAACGTGTATTCACGCTGCATTAGTTAACTATTATGGCAGTCTTTGTGTATCTAAAATGGTCCATAAAAAGCTACACTTTTCTGCCCTTGTTGCTCCATAGTTACAAACCTCTAGTTGACTATCATTAGAATTTAATAAATTTGACATTTCAAATTTTTTGCTTTAAAAGCAAATCAAGTACATAGTTATAAACTTAATTTGAACTTCGAATTGTATATTACTTCTTAGACTTTTCACAGAATTGCATTAACAATAACTAATTAAAAGTAAAGTATTTCAAAGATGATGTTTATCTCAAATGTTTTCTACTCGATGTCACTTCCCTAAACTTATCATCACCTAGCTATGTAGAACTAAAAAAATGATGTAAAGTATAAGTACCAATAATGGGTTAATGGTTAATCACCTGAGAAAATACATCTTTCGATTCTTACCCATATGTCAACCAAGCTTTAGCAAGCTTTCTATTGGATGTGGTATCTTCATCAGACCTTCACGAGAACATGATAACCTAAGCAAAGACAATGATAGTTTAGCATCATTGGCCCTTGCTACCGAAAAAAAAGACAACTACCACCATTGTAAGTGAGAGAGACCCAACCACTCTTCTTCAGTTGTTCTCTTCAATAATATTGATCTAAACTACATTATGAAAGAGTCAAACATAAGTAATCATACAAACATAAGAAAACACAACGAACAATAAAATCCTTATTAGTTACCAGCTTATCAGACTCAAAGTAAAGGCATAAAAACAACATCAAATTAACAGTTCATAACGGTATGTAGTATTCCATAATCTCTGTTGTTTAGACGGGTATAACTCGACCAATCAACTATAACGTATATATTATGCACCACTTGATAAGAATCAGATTAGGATGTTAGCTTACCTGGTTATTAAAACGTGAACCGAAAACTAAAAATAACTTCTCAATCTTTCTATTGGAGCAGCTTCTTGTTCTCTGCATTAACATGTTGGACCGCTGTAATGTCTGTGATACCAAAAGGAGAAGAAAAAAGGCCTGTTACATGAAGCCCATACCCGAAGCC